>JAEKIV010000245.1:0-43025 GCA_016801325.1 Hypholoma fasciculare
AAAAATTATAGCCATATGTTCTGTTTTGATGGATATACGAGGGAGATCAAAAATATTTTGAAACACCCGACACGTGATAGTATAGACATATGAATGCCAAGTTGCCCGGATGCTGCGCGGGCTGTGCGGGCTGCGCTACCCGCGGCGCGCACGCGGGAGCCCCTGCAGCCTGCATGGGGTCCGCGTGCCCGCGTGCGTGCAGCGCGCGCACGTACGTCGACGATCCGGCACGGTTGTCGCAGGTTACATGCAACAAAAAAAACAAGCCCGGATGCGACGCGTGCACAGGACTAACTGTATGCGCACTATGTAGCGCCTTTTGACTCCGCCGTCTGGGTGCGCCGCTAGAGCTAGCAGGCGACATCCGGGCGCTGTGGCTTTACTAGGCTGCCGGATGCAGCGCTCGCTTTTGTGGACTGGAGAACGGTGCAGGCGCACCTGTGGACCCGTCAAGTATGACGTCAGCCTCCGTCCGCGGTGAGGGCGCGGGTGGACACTGCTCGGCGTCTATTCGACATAGGGCGCGCCTCGGAGAGGGTGACTGAGAGAGCCAGGCGCCGCTGCACGCCGCGCACGGGCCCCACCAACACCGGCTTAATTCGACGCCGCCAAATACGAACACCCCCACTAGATCCTCACCAATCTATCTACCAACGCCAGCGCGGCGCTTCGCCTTCTCTGGCGCTTGCGTCCCCGCCTGCCAGCGCGCTTCGTGCAGCTTCGCGCGAGATAGCGCGCTCTCCTTAATCTGCCCTAATCGCGCGCGATCTCGCGCTTGTCGCCCGGGCGGGCATGCGGCCGGGCCCGGTGTGCCCATTTTGGTGAACCGCTGCCCGCATTTGGGGTGCGCTGTCAGTGGGTGGCGCGTTCAAATTATTTATTTGTTTGATGGAGTGCGCGACGCGTCCTTGCATTTCGGGGATCCGCGATTGTTGTTTGCTCATGAATCTGCTCTTGATGTTCGATACTGCCTGTTGACCGAGAGGAGGCTGCAAGCCGGACAGAATCAGGTAGGTCGCCGGGGCGTATGTGTATGAAGATGGCAGACAGCGTACTTGGACGCGGGTGGCGGTGGCGCGTCGCTATTGTGCTCGCCCCAGAGCATGCAGACAAAACGACACAACCTTAGCCCTCTGTGATGGAAAGGGGGCGTACAGACACTCGCACACAACACGCCACTCCGAGTCCTGCCAGCCGTCACTCGCCGGCTATTCTTAGCGCGATACCCGCTCACTTGCCTACCAGGGGATCTCGCCGCCGCAAGACAGATGCACGGCGAGCGATAAAGTGCAGATTCGCTGCAGATTTATTGCGGCGCGCGCAATCTGGTACTTGTTGCGCGGGTGCGCATGCTGCAGACGCGCAGGTGAGAGTCGGTGCTTCGCCCTTGGATTTCGGGGATCCTCAAGCGATCGTCTGTTGCGCGATAAATTGTGCGCTTCTCGTCACACAACTGCTCGACGCGCTCGGACACGTCGGGTCGCCGAGCGCGCTGCGTTGGCGCAACTTCCCCAGAACGGTGAGTTTGCTCACATGACCGCGACTCCGCCCTATTAGCTTGTCCACTCTCACAGACCGCGGAGTCAATGGCGTATGTTTTCTCATTCAGACAGGTAGAGGACCTCGTCATATCATCATTAACTGACTCCTACCCAGAACATCGAGTGCCTGCTCTTCTGCTGCTCCAATTCCGGACACCGGTCCCCGCCGTCGTCAGCAAGCCAGTATCTGGTGTTCTCGGTGATCATCTGCGGCTTCTTCCATGCCACAACCGTTCAGGCGTCCATACCCGGGCACCTGCACCGCTGCGCCCAGCTGACGCCATGATCGTCTCGGTTCCCTTATCTCTCTGGAGTCTGCGCAGTCCACCTGCCTCCGCAGACGCTTAAACGGTATCAGCGATCTGTCTGCTGCCTTTCTTCCCTCTTAGGTATTTCCATGCACCCCACCGACCAAGACTTCCAAATGGCTCGGTGTCCTTTGTCCTGTTTTGTCTCGCCGGAAGACACCGACCTAGCCGCAGACCAGAGGGCAGTGACAAACTCTCCGGTGCGCATTGACTCGCACCGGCCCTCCGATCTTTATAATCATTCATGAAAGCTTCTGATCATCGCGGGACCGGGTGCTTGCGCCAGATAGCGGCGCAGGTGCGCAGTGGCTGCTGACTCCTGCAATGAAATTCAAACTGGATGCAACGTAGCCGTTACCCCGAGGGGTGTATTCGAATTTTCAATTATCGCAGCCTTCAGCATTTTTATGTAAATACATAAGTAGAAACCGGGGATAATTATCTGATAATCTTTCAAGAGCCTAAATAAATAAATAATAAATCAAGCTCTCCATTGGAATGGCGATCAATTGGAGAATGAGAAGAGCATAACTGGACGCAAAACACTTTGAAAGCACTAGGCTGTCGCATCGCAGGCGCACGTGTCTAATTGCTCGGGCCCCTATCTCCGTAAGCGCTCAGAGCGTCGGGTATTCCACCACATATGGTATATTTCCATGCATGAGCATTATTGTGATGCGCCTTCTAGTGCTCTCGCTCTTCCGCGCCGCTGCCAGTGGCGCAATTCCACACAGATATCACGCGGATCTCCGCGCACGCCTCAGTGCTGAATTTAGTAGTGCAACTGAGATAAGTATGCTATCATGATCAGCCGTGCCACCATCATGTTTACATGGTGCCCATGTACTGCGATAGGTATAAGGTCATGTCAAAGGGGTGGGAGGTGGCGTATAAGAATACTACCAGAAGCACTAGACGCGGGCTAGTCATTTTCATATACATTTACAAATTCTTCGCCTCCTCCTACTGCTGTGCGCACTGGCAGGTCGATTTGTCGAAAATAGTCGAAACACCTTGAAAATACTCATCGAAGTGTAGAATTTTTTAGAAAGTGTTTTCTCCGGGGTCAACAGCACAATTAACGTCCCTGTAAGGCCTGTCGAAGTGCTTCAAACCTGGCTTGATTTACCACAAGGACATAAAGAGCAAGACCCAGATGGGGATACAACTCAAAAAGTTAGAATTAGACGTGCGTGCCGGTGATGCCATCAGCAAGCCGGGCGGGACTAGCCGAGCTCATTCTCGTCAGGCACGCTAACAACGTTGCGCTCTTGCCCATTCCACGCAAATCGCAGTTGCGCCTTTGCTCCCGTTGCTCGTATCACCTCCCGCGCGCGCTGCTTTCTGATCAATCCTTCTGCATGGACAACGGGCCAGCTGACCATCTCTCCGTCTGCCTTGTACTCTTTCTGCACTCGAGTCGGAGGCAAATTTGAAATTATTGCTGGCGTTTCAGGTGTTGTACTGACGCCAGGCATTTGGCTCGACCTTATACGGGCTAATGGACCTACTCATGGCCTCCGGAAATACAGCCTCACATACCCCCTGTATCAACTACGCCTTGAATTTCGGAGGCGCGCTGCTGCTCACGTCCGGAATATCAATGAGGAGGGGCTGACGTTCAGGCCGCGCTGCCCCCCGTATGTCAACAACACGCCACGCCCTCACTCTGCCACCGACGGACGCCATCTGCCCGCCCGCCGAAATCGCACCCGCAATGCGAGGACGCACCCAAACTTGGGCGCAAGCCGGATCTCGAGTGGCATCGCTGCGGCGTCCGGTGGTGGCACAGACCGCCTTGGGCCTGCACGTACATACGCGTGTACGTACGCGGCCCCTGGCGGACCCGCACCGCTGCCGGCACACGCAGCGATCAACGCTGTGCGGTGTACAATAAACGTCGTACGGGTTCCTGGCGGCTTTCTGCGCTTTCGCAGGTTTTGGCTGGGCTCAGTCACTCAGGGCCTCGTCTCTTTCTGCGCTATGTATGCGGCGCCGTGCCTTTCTCAATTGCTGTCGCCCCGCGCGATCGACACCGCGGCAGCTAGCAGATCTGGCAGTGGCAGCGCCTCCACTCTGCACGGACGACCCTGCACGCAAGGTCTATCATGAGCTATCGCTATCGCAAGTGCTCGGCCACCGGGCATTAGACAGGTCACGCTGAATAGGAAACTCGAGCGCTAGGACTTCCTGGACGAAGCAACGAGACCTCCCCTTTCGACGCCGGCCCAGATAAGATGTATACACACGATTGGAACTCTATAAAGAAACCATAATGATAAAGACTACATCTGCTCAAGACCGTACAAGTTTATACATACACAACCTGGCAAGTCTATTATTCAACACGTCAACATGCTCATCGGTCAGGAACGCGTGTTATTTTAAGTGAATGCAGGTAAATGCTGGACGCTCTGAAGTTGAACCGTGCACACTGCACTCAGACTCGGAGAACGCTCGCGTCTCACTTCGACATTTTTTGTGCCTCGTAATTGATATACAACCATAGGTCTAATTCTCCAATCTACCGGTCGATCACCAGCTGACAATAAGTAATATTTAGCAGCTAGCTTGCTATGACTATAGACATTCGGCATGTCCTGAACTCTCTCGTCCACTTACCGCCATCTCTTGTTCTGCGTTGCACCATATCAACAGTTCAGAGCAGATGGGCTCCGAAGATATTGCTCCGAGTCTACCGCGTATGGCATCATGTTCTCGCAGACTAACATTGGACTCAATACGATTACCACGGCTTGACATCAACTGCGAGGTCGATGGTAGCAACAGTGACCGGTGAATCATCACTTACTTCGCTGGACAATCTCGGACAATAATAATGTTCATACAAATGCTCGTATCGAGTGTGCCTGATGCATGTTACCATGTTGTTGTCTTGCCTGGGCAACACCAGGACAATCTGATTCTAATTTATCTCTTTGGGAATCACAGTATTATGTATTCGTGCCACAAAAGCACTCGTCGCATACAACCGCTCAGGTGCGCGACAATTGTAACGCTTCACACCACCTGTAATCTCAAGGATCAAAAGCCTGTTTCTATGAATACAACGCGATTCAATCGGTTTCGAGTATAGCAGTCGCAATACAAAGCCATTAACCAACCCATCGCTGGAGAAATCTTCCGAGCGCAGATTATTCGGCCATTGCACATGGTCTCTGATTCGTGCGCGGAAGCCTGTATATAAGGCAACGGTTGCAAAGCACACGATTCAGAGCGGCGGTGGAACCTTCGACTTCGAAAAGTGTCGGTAAGCACACTTGACCAGCGCACCGGCGCCGGGGCGTGTCGAGCTAGTCCCCGGTCCAACCAAGGCGCCTGAGATCTTTCATGCAGTCTTCTGTTTCTTGTTTAACCTTGGTCCATTCACTGACGACTTGGCGATAGCCCCCGCGTCCGCCGTCCACCAGCTGCATGAGGGACTCGTATTCCTGCAGCTGCCGGTCGAGTGACTGGCCTTGCACGACCATCTCCTTCTCGTCCTTCTTGAGAGACGAATACGCGGCTTCGATGGCCTTCCCTGCGCTGGTGCTGGCGCCACCCTTCCCCGCACTGGGGCTGAGCTTGTGATTGTAGAGGGCTCGGTCGGCACGAGCCCGCGATAGAGAGAGCTTAACCAAAGATGTCTCGATAGTAGCAGCGAGAAGATCTATAGAGGCACTGCGCGCCGTCTCATGTGCTGGAAGTGTAGCAGTGACTGCTTTCTTCAGTTTTTGATCAAATTCGTCGTGCGTCTGCTTCGATTCTCAGCATCATATTAAGCGCGTAGCGAAGAATGCACATCCTAGTTTGTAGGTTTACCTTCGTAATTTGGGCGATCAGCTGTGCGATGCGCTGGGAAGCCATAGCCACCGTCTGGTTCTTGACTTCAAGTTGGGTCTTGAACTCTTGTATTCTGTGAGGTAAGGCATCTGGAAAAGAATCTCCATCTTCGGGCGCCGAGTCATTTTCTGCAAAGCACGTAAACAGGCGTTTCAGAAAAATGGAGCTAAATGTCGACAACCTCCAAAGAATTCCGTTATTGAACGGAGAACCTCTAGGATCTCCTCAGTTATTCGGGAGCGCACGGAAATCTCAAGCTTCATATCCATAAAACCTCGTCAGATATGATGAGATTCCATCATAATTATATGAATTTACGTGGCGGCGTGTAGGAGCCCCGAACATCGATAATTCGGTCTCGGAAAAAGGCGACTTCGCATCGTCTGGTCGCACAGTTTTTGGAACTTCATCATCCATCGTGTCATTAGCAGAAGGTTGGTGGCCATCATCTCCTCTCCAGACGGGAAGGTCGGCTATGAAAGAACCCAGTGTCATTTCGTCCATGATGTCCTAAACGCAGCATCATGCGGAAGCATGTAGATCATTGACGTTGTGCCAATGGTGATTTAGATCTTCGATGACTAACCATAAGAGAGGGGTCTTCGAGGGCGATAGCTCGAAGAAATTTGACATATAGCCTTAGACGAAGCTCGGGTAAGGCGGATTGCTCCATTACGCGGTCAGGGTTGCCTACTAGTAGTTCGGCGGTGATGAGATTGTTGTTTGCGGATAGATACTGAACGCCTTCTCAGACAGATGCAATATACAGAAGGGTGACACAGAACGAGAATGAAGAAGCAGCTCAGAGGGGACAAAGAATCCAGGAGATTCGTTTGGATACCAAGGATTTCAGAGCTAGATGGTGGTTCGGAACCAAGGGTTCTTGTTTGTCCACCCTCCAGAAATATCACATACATGACAATAAATAAAGCCACACGCGCCTCAAAGCGATGTTAGTGTTTGCTGAGGATAGTATTGGGCACATATATTATAGGTAAGTACACGTTGGGCCCGACTGAAGTAATAAAAAAACGCTACGGCTGCCAATTGCCGGCAAGTTGGGAATGTACCGACAGCGGGCTCATCCTTCATCAATAGGTTATGTGCAACGTCCCAGTTAAATCCCGCATAGAAAGAGAAAATCAAGTGAAAGAACATTATCGCCTATGCGTCAACTTATCCATCAAACCTTGTACCACCGTTGAAGCTCCTTGAGCGAGCATTCCGGCCCCATTCGTCAATTTGCCCGCCGACGGGCCTTGATTGGCATTCACCGGTTGTGGCTGGTATATTTGAGGTGCAGAAGGAGGCGGTCCTGGTGTGTCCCAATTTAGTGGGGGAAACGTTGAACTGGGGCCAGCGTAGGATGGGGAAGTGGCTGAATACGGTCCGTATGGGTTTGGGGATGCTCCGCCGTAAGGCCTTCCAGGTATCTGAGGCTGGGGGAAAGAAATCCCACCCTGCGTAAACGGAGAAGCATTTGAATTGGAGGAATGAGTTGGCGAGCGCTTATTATTCGGTGGGGGAGCGGCATATATGGCAGGGTTATTTATCTGGGATGGGGTGGGCGAGGGTTGATTTGGATGGACTTGGTGTGGAAGGACACGCGGCTGGGACACCGAACTTTGAGCTGGCCGGTGGAGTTTGCCGCTTTGGGGTTTTGGCGGGATCGAGCGTGCACTTGAAGGGGTTGGCGCGGGGGCTGAAGGTGTCGGCTTTGCAGGCTTTACAGTACTGGCTGCATGCGCAATTTTTTGGAAAAGAGGGAGGATTCTATCAATGGGGAAACGTCGTGAGAGGGCGTCACCACCAACCCTTTTTGTCTTCCTTCTTCTCGTCCTTCTTAGTGTCCTTAGGCTCCCTGACCGCTTTCTCTTTCCCTTGGCCCTTGGGTTGCAGCTCAGGCAAAGGTATTTTACTCAGATGAACCGTCAGGTTTTTGGGTGGAGCGTATTTGTTCTTTGGATCATCGTCTAGATTAATTCTGCGTGGACCCTTCTTTGGCTCTGGTGTGTCATAAAGGACATATTGATGGAGCTCTTCTTCGTCTGATAAGCCTGAAAAATAGAAAGATCAGCACGACGATAAGGAATTCGAGAAGGGATAACTACCTGCTTTGTGTCTTATACGCTTGGTCTCTTCTACAACTTGAAGAACTTTGGGAACACATTCAGCTTCAGCAGATTTCACAGTAACAAACAGCATAGCTTCATCCTAAAAAATCAAAATATTATCTCGCCATGGTCGTAGGAGCGAGTGGATGAAATCCCTAACCTGTAATAATCTGTTGCAATATTCGCCATACTCTTCGACGGTTCCCTCTGCACTGACGGTGATTTCATTGTACTCCTCTTTGATAGCTTGCATTTCGGCGATCCTGTCTATTCCCGTTTTGGGCGCAGGTTTTGGCGGGGGTACTGGGGGTGGTGCATCATTAGACGTTGTTGGGGTTCCTACCAGCGCCGAGGCGGCCCTTGCTATTGGGTTGCTGGAGGGGGCGTTGCTAGACGTGCGCTCGGGATTATGTTGTGCCTCATTAGAATCGTGGAACGTCATCAACGCAGTCAGGACGACGATCTCAAGGCCTTTGCGGTCGTCTATGTCGAAGCTATCCTTCTATGAGCGAATGCAGAGAAGATGAGCGCTAAGATAATTACCGATTAAGATTGTAATCCAGTATTTGAATGGATGTTGTCTTCAAGCGACCTGCGGGCTCTTTTGTGACTGCAATGATTACTGGTGGATCTGGCTTGCGGATCATGAAGCATTCCTCTCGTTTCCATTCAAATTCATGCCTGATCAAGACTTTAGTTATTATTGCAAACGATGATCATTGTTTGCAACGATAACTTACTCTTCCCATTTGAAGGCCCAGCGAAAAGACAGCGTTCCAGTGAATTTAAGCTCAACGACAGACGTAGGATTATAGAGCTCAATGGATTTGAACTTGCTTGTGGGTGCTGGAGCAGTCGCTGTCGCAAGCAGAGATTCGGACATGGGATCTAATTGTAATGAGCAATTCGAATACAAAGACTAAAGAGAATGCGAACCATATATCTCTATCTTATATTCCATACCAGGTACCCTCTGCTTGCGATAGTGAACCGTCCCGGAAGGATCGACGAGGTCAATGACATGGTTGTTGTCTTTGTGAGGGGTAAAGACAAGGGTGAATAAGTTTTGATCCAAGCTCATAGCACTATCTGGCTGTGTTCAAGGGGTATAGGGAGAAGAGAAAGAGGTGAAGGCGGTAAATAGCCGCACTTGAGAATTAGAAAGGGTTGCATAGCCTTGCGCGCAGTATCTGTCTCTGCGGACAGCCTGAAATCACTTTTCGTCACGGACGGCGTGATCGACCGTTAGTACACCCGAGGGCCGAGGTAAAAGATATTCCTCTTTCTTTCTCTTCCTCCACATACTTGGTCGACAACGTCGTCGATCTCGCTCGCGCTGCTTGCTCAAGACCGTCTGAAGAAAAAACAGTCCGGCAGGAGGCCGCCTGCGCTAGCCATCATGCATCGTCATGAGCAGCAACCTTATCTTTCGGCCGCTTACAATTCCACCGAGCATCTACATCAGCTCGCCGAACATTTGGCAGGGCCCAAAACTTGCTACAGATATTTGCAACGATTGCTCTTTGTCGTCGGGTCGTTCAAATAGCCGTGGATATTGACTATATGTCTAGTACGACACCAGATTTTAAGCTGCAACTTAGGCTTTGCACAGATCCCGGATCACATCTACTCGCAACCTAGCGCCCTGCATCATCTGTGGCTGCACGGCAACTGTCCAACAGCGCCCGAGTTATCAATCTTTCAGGATTCCAGGATTTACTTGTCCTCGAGATCCGAGATTCCATAATTGGGGCCCCCTGGTCACGCTGGGACCTTGTCATTCTATTAGTATCATTCGCAGTTCGTCTCGTGCCTATGCGCTGCACTTGATTGCAGACTCGGACCTATAAAGAGCTTACTCCACTGGCTTTTCTTCTCACTTTCTGCCTTCAATGACAGGTAACTCCCGCTCACCATACATATCATTCCCGGTGCTGACTGTCGCCCTTACTGACAGAACAATTCATGCAGCAAGAACATGCGCCTCTACATTCTGTTTACCTTGCCCGCATCATGGAAGGTAGCATTGCGCAACGGCGCCCTATAGACAAGATCCCTCCGGAACTCCTGCTGCTCGTCTTTGAAGAATACTGTCGCTCTATGGCTCCACTCGAACCGTCGACCTCTAATGAATGCCGTATAACGCATATATGTCGATTTTGGCGTATGCTTTCCATCGACCTCTCAACATTGTGGGCAAGGCTGAACGTCTCGGTCAAAACTCCAATTTCAATTCTTTCTATCTACCTCCAAAGGTCAAACAACCTTACTCTCGATATCGAGGTCGACTTGCGTCATGATCCAGAGGACAAAGCAATTCGAACGCATGCTACGAAATTATGGGAAATCATCAAATCAACAGCCTATAGGTGGCGCCGGCTAAACATCCATATTGGGCCGCACGACGCGACGTCAGTTGCTGAGGAATTACGACAACTCGCAGCCCCTTTTCTGGAAGACATTCGCATGACATGTGATGTACCCATCGACGGCTTGACACAAATGTTCAAGGGATGCACCCCGGCTTTGACGTCTTTGCGACTTTGGGATGTTTCTTTGCAACAATTTACCCCTTCGCTTGCGAATTTAACGCGCCTTCATCTCGCGTCAACTTCTCCCATGAAGATATCTGCTTTCCGGGAACTTGTCTCGCAAATGATTAAGCTTGAAGAGCTCACACTGCGGAGTCGCGTCGTCGAAGGCTGGCCGGTGTACCCCGAGGCAGACGACATCATAACCCTGCCATCGCTGACAACCCTCAAGTTATCCGATCGCCGATGGCCACTTTTCGTACCCCTTCTATCTATATTTGCGCCTAACCTGACCTCGCTTTCATTATACGACCTTGTGGGCCACGATCTTCCGGATACGCTCATGGAGCACTATATTCTTGAACAATACCCGTCTGTTCGCAATCTGACACTCAAGGGAAAATCCTCTTTCATCGATGAGGTCTCTTTTGCCCAACTCGCGCGTATGTTCCCGGCGGTGGATCACTTCGCACTTCTCGACGTCAACTCTCTATTTACCACCGAGACGTGTCACACCCTACACGAACCTGCTCTCTGGCCAAAGCTACGCACGCTGAGCATGATTCCGATGGCCCCAGAAAGTGTTCTCTGTAGCCTGATTTCCGTGCGCGGTGCATCGGCAAAACATTCGGGCCTAAACAAACTCGTGGGACCAATGCCAATACAATTCAAGAGGATGGAATGGATTAGTCAACGCGTCTTATTCGAAGAGTGCCACGATTCTGTCTCGGGCGTCGGGCAACTACACAAATGACGACGATGCGCTTGTGCCCATACTTCCATTTCAGGTTTCTTTCACCATTCAACCGGTGTCCTGCGTCGACAACCTCGTCGCGTGTGCTATACCTTGTGATTCATCGTTCTCTCAGTCTATCCTTTGGGATAGACTGCAATCTCACCGATACCCACAGTCATTGACTCAGACTCAATTGCAAACACCGTATTAAATACGCATTCGCCTTCTCATGACCTGTGTTGTCGTAATTCGGCGAACTCCATGCACTTCTTTCTGTATCACTGGAACAGCGTTGCGCCCGTGGTGCGCCTTTAGCGCCATATAAGGCCTCTTATTGGTTATTTCAGTGGTACATGGGCTGCGATTATTGGTTGTGGTAGTACTTGCGGACAGAATGACATGATCATGATATCTAAGCTGAACCTAGGTCCATTTACTGCCAGACTTCTCATTTTCTTTCCCTCGAAAGAGGCAAGCGGTATCGCGCTACTTGCGTAGGTGAATTTTCAGGAAACCGGGCATAGTATGGGCGCCACGGCAAACTAAGTAAAGAGTAGCAAAATTAGACTTATGTAGAAGGCATCGAATCTGGCCTTTGCCATTGCCAATGCTGGCAGTGCAAGTCTGGCTGCATATCAGCTCGGCCACTCACAGCACCTGTACACGCTCTCCCGGTCTCCCATGTCCCCAGAGAATCATGCTACATTACCCGCTAAGCCGGAGAGAAAATGACGGCGGCAACGCACATATTTTATTGATTCGTGGACAACTTTTTGATGCAACGAAGATACTTACATGCAGAAGGATCACCAGTTACCTCCAGGCCTCTTAGCGAATCAGATCCCTCCAAATCCCATGGTCGAGATTGTTGTCGGATTCCATGTTTCAAGATCACCCTCTAGATCGCGGATCAGGCAGTTTGCATGCGGTGTTCTTAGTTCTAGTACCGTTACGCCACTGAGTACTAAGTTGCGAATTGGAATGGCTATATTCTTTCGTTGCAGGGCCACGTTCCGCCTCCCAGGAGGTGAACAGGGAAAATTATCTTTGCAGCTTCTTCATCACCGCAATCCATACGTGTTAACGGAAGCCATGGGTGGATTCCCTCGCCAACCCCTCACCATTCTGTAGGGCCACCGGCGGCGAGCAGGAGATATCGATAAGCAGTCATGCACATGCTGAGGAATTTGTGGCCTCGGGACTAACCAACCTCTAAGGGGATCAGATCGTAAGGCTTGAAAGACTTCTGCCTTTTGCCCGTTACATATCTATGTCGTTTTCCGTGATCAAGTATACGACAGTGAGAAAGACGGAAGGATATAGCGCACCATGATATGTATTTTAGAAGGCAGGGTCGAATCGCGCCAGAGCCTTTCAAATCTTGCATTATGCATACACTTCCGCAGCAACTTCAACGCAGAACACTTGCTATTGCGTAACAACGCGTATAGTGAGAAACGCCGGAAAAACACAAAGGAACGACGTACTGTCGTATTAGAAGGCAGGATTGGATCGCCCTGGACATCGTGAAAATTTTATGTAAATCTTGCACCTTGGTCTTGTGTTGATAATCAAACCAATGCTTCGCATGCAGCGAGGCGCAGCATCGATGAAAACCAGTTGAAGTGTCTGACACATTGATAAAAGCATCTGACGAAACCCAAAGACATCACAGTTACTCCGACCCTCTTTGCAAACCAGTTTCCCGTAAATCCCTTGAGTCTAGGCCTATGTCGAAATCCTGGGAGCCTTACCGGAACTGATTATCAGCCAACACACACTGAAATAGCGTCAAATCGATAATACATACTTCGTAGAAAACATGGACTGCGTGGTGCTTGCCAGCATCGATCGATAGCGGCCATGTCGTTCAAGTAAGCTCGTTTGATTTCCGAAGACATTCAAGCCTACCATTCATTACTCATTTATCCATTGAACTTCAGGCAGAAAAACGCGACGAAGCCTCAATCGCGTTCCCAAACAAATTCCAAGCTTGCCGGCTCGTTTGAAGACTGCGCCTGGCCGAGTTTTCGGCCCGCAGAAATGCAGCAGTTATTTCTGGCCAAGAAAACTGCCCATTTGTAGTCGTTGACGAACGCGCGACTTCCATAACTGTAGAGCGATAACAAAATGCACCACGGAGCCGTTGGCGTCGGGCCAAGACACATGTCGCCCACTGAGGGCAGCTGGTGGGCTACGCCAGCACACCGCGGCGTCCACTCGCACCCCTGCCCGCTGTGTGCGTCTCGCGATTGCACAGCGCAGGGTGTGGTGGATGGCGTGGTAAGCGTGTAGTCCCCGCATATGCCCTGGCTGGGGTGACAGCGTAGGGAGTGCTTAGTCCGTGGGCGGGCGAGGCAAGCGCAATGAGTGGGAGCAGTGAGTCATTCAAATAGCTTTTCTGAGCCACAGAAGCAAGCCTGAAGTTTCAAGGTAGGCGAGGCGATAAGGGAGGACGCGCCTCTGATTGGTAATTGGTAATAAAATACGACTGGCTACGTTACATAATGATAACTCAGGTGACTACATGTTGTATGCGGTACCTCGCCAGCTCGGGATGGAGAGACAATAAGAACGTATGAGGGTGCGCAGCAGCGCAAGGGGGCGGAAGTAAAGAAGTGAAGTGAAGAAGTGCAGAAGTTTTTTGTTTTGTTGAGGCAAATAATGGAGCAATGGAACTTTGTTTTGGCGAAAATAATGGGGTTAGATGAAGAAAATTGTGAGTGAAGGAATGAGTAAACGCCGAAATTGTACTAAGCATGGTCCGGGTTACACGTGAGCTCTTTCTTGTGAGCTTTGATAACGTTTCAGCAGACTATCTCACTCAACTTTCTCTCAAGGCGCTGTATTTCGCCGGATTGAAGAAGCTCGCGCTAACTTCGGGCCCCAGAGACTTCACCACTGCAAGTTTTTCATCCAATGAGCGAGGAAATATGCTGTCCATTCTATGTATACTAGGACAAAATGAAAACTAGGGTAGGCAGCGATTAGTCTAGCGTCCTTTTTCTCACAATAAATGTGTATGAGCGGTGTTGCTTCCAAACGGCTGACCTGCATGTAATTAGCATATGTATCTGCGACAGTATATAACAACTTACAAAAACTAGAGAGCTGTAACGTATATCATCGTTTACTTTCCACCAGTTGTGCCCATTCCCATGGCACTCTTGAACGAATCGTAGATCCACCATTGGAAGCCGGTAAGGGTACCGATCATCAGAACCCTCGTACCGAGACCCTTGGTGGCAATGTTGGCAACGCCGACCTCGCTAACGATGGTGCCAATCGATTTGCCCTTGTTGCTGGCCTTTCCGAGTTGGGAGACGAGCGAATCAGCAGGGTGAGAAACGATGGCGCAGACAACACCAGCGAGGTAACCGGAGGCGAATGTGACACCGAGTTGAGTTCCCTTGCCGTAGGTCTCCTTGGGCTCAGTGAATACTTTGGTATAGAAGAGCTGGACAATCTTTTCGAAGAAGAAGAACTTGGCCATGGTATAAGGGATCTAATTATCCAGAGTTTGTGAGATATTTGCCACCGATAGTTTGAAATGACGAGGTTTTTACCTGGCGGGACCATAGGGGAACCAGTGAACCGAAGGGGAAACGGGTCTCAACCTTGGTGCGGGACATTTCACGGAGAGCAGAGCCGAAGGCAGTGGGGAAGGTACCGTTGGGGGAAGTCTGGATCTTGACCTTGGCCATTTCGAAAGGGCAAAGAGCGATATCAGCAAAGACTTCGGCGGAAGCGGAACCAGCGAGCCAGATGAGGGGCTTGTACTGGTTGGACAGCTCTTCACCAGCGAGGTTCTGGTAGGAATCCTTGAAGAACTCGTAGAGACCATACTTGAACATTCCCTGGAGCGAGTAACCGACAAAAGTGGGCCCAAAACCTTTCCAGATTCCATTGGCACCCTCTTCCGCGACAAGAGTCTTCAAGGTGGGGACGAGGCTCTTGTACTTGGACGGGTCAACCTGTCGAAATGAGAGTAGACTTGAGCGGTTGAAAATGCATGAAAACGCATATACATACCTGCATGTTACATTTTGCAACATCGAGAGGCGTGATACCGGCATGGGTAATACCACATGCAAGGACACCTCCAAGCATACATTTAGCATAGTAAGAGGTATCGTGGGCCACAGGCCCGAGATATCTGGTTGCAATGTGGTCAAGACGTGCTGACGTCGTGTGCGGTGAAAATTTAGCTACCTAGCGTCCCATTTGGTAGGAGAAGACATTAGAAAGCCGATAGACGGGTCTACGGGAGTCTAAGAGGTGGGGAAGAGGGAACCTGACGGTGTCGGATGGAAGAGGAGAGAGAGGTAATGACTGCCAGCTGGTCGGCGAAAAACAAACGACCCAACCGGCTCCTTCCGTGTTGAGCCGAGCCAATCGCGTGTCGCACGTACCAGCCGGCCCGCCGCGCACATCGAGTCATCGACAAAATGGCGAACATTGCACAAGGCTACTGTCAACGAGCGAGACGAACATCGTCGATACATATGAATAGGAGAAGACTGGCGCTATGAATGTGCCGTGGTTGAAAAGACCAATGAAAATATATCGTCTTAATTAAACCATGTAGGTACTTGCCAGGATTTCTTATCATTACTTCTCGTGCTATTGCTGAGCATGCGCCGCCTTAGTATATCTTTCTCTTCTCTACGCTCACTTTTATTTTTCATTATCGTAGACAGGGAGCCATGCAAGATTTATGCAAGTCATAAAAGTTCTGTATTCTGCGGTAGCCTTGGGTGACTGTGACCCACCTCTTGACCGCAAGCCCTCCCTGCACGCCAGACTAATGACCGTATTACTTGGAGCGCCGAGAGCGCTAATTGCAGGGCGCTATTGATGCACGGCTCACAGTACATTGGAGACGAGACTTTGTCATCCAGACCCGTCAGCTTACGGAGGCTTACTTGGAACCGCGTCACAGATTTTACAAGATCACGGTCTTTATAAAGCTCCCACCCGGAAATGCAGAGAGCACTCTATTCCTCTCATTAACACTATCTCACTCTCAGCAACGTCCACAATGGCCCCCGTAGCGCTCTCTTCATCGCCAATGTCCCACACCTCTCCAATCTCAAATGGTATTCACAAGCCCACACACACATCTACATGGCGGGCTACCGAAATCACCCCACCGCCGGCACGCACGGCCTTTGCTTTTGATGCCATGGAAGATGCGCTCGCTGCATTTGCGGCAGGGGAATTCCTTGTCGTGATGGATGATGAAAACCGGGAGAACGAGGGTGATCTCATCATATCTGGCTCGCAGTGCACGACGGAAAAGATGGCCTGGATGATTAAGCACACAAGGTATGCACCTCTTTGCGCGCGGTCGACACCATCCACGTCGTCTTTCGCATCTCGAAAGACGACCCCGGGCTATGTTACTCGGCGCCTACTCCTCTCGCTTGACGTGATTACTGACATGTGAAATCACCCGCCTTCCCTGCCTGGCGCGTCCTTCAGCGGCTACATATGCATATCGCTACCTGGCGAGCGCCTTGAGGCCCTCCAAATCCCCATGATGGTCCCCGACAACCAGGACCGTCACCGTACCGCGTATACGGTCACCGTCGACTACAAGCACGGTGCGTACCTATTTCCGACTAGCACGCTGCCGCGTTTAGCTCGCATCTTATCTGATCCGTTAATAGGCACTTCCACCGGAATCTCGGCGCACGACCGCAGCTTGACCGCGCGCGCCCTCGCCTCCCCCACCTCGACTCCTGAAGATTTCTCAAGACCAGGCCACATGGTTCCCTTGCGTGCGCGCGAAGGCGGTGTCCTCACGCGGAAGGGCCACACTGAGAGCGGCGTGGACTTGTGCCTTCTGACCGGCCAACCGCCTGCCGGCGTTCTCTGTGAGCTTGTCAACGACGACGCGCAGGGGACCATGGCCCGCCGCGACGACTGCAGGGCCTTTGCCGATCGGTGGGGCATCAAGATGATCAGCGTCGAGATGCTAGCCCAATACAAGAGACTACATACTCAATCGTCTTAGGGTCAACCGTCGCAAGCGACCAGGTCGAACAAGGGAACTCAGGAGGATCAACTGGAATGTTATCAATATTATTTATTGCGGGGTGAACGTATGTAAAAATTATTTGTTTTACTATTTACGCTATATATAGTGTGGCTTTCGTGGAGGCGCCCGTTGGACATGGATACATCTCAACCTCCTTTTCTGTATATCTGCTGGAGCCCAAGGGATCAGTGCGGCGGTATGTATTTATATACTGGTCTATTCAAATTTCTAGCGCAGCATGGTGAGCCATCCTGGCGCTCGTTTTCCCGGACACTAACAGTCCTTCCCAGCACTCTTTCTGAGACACTTATAGCTTCATCGCCTCATGTCAAACAAATGGCTTGGCCGGCTCTAAAGCTCGATCTGTATAGACTTCACCTCCTTCATACTCAATGAAGCCTCTCACTTGACATAGCAGCTATTTATCTCGCCACCCGGTACTACCACACCAATTGCGACACAGCGTTGTCTGTGCTTAGCAGCTTATCTTTGCGCCACATAGCCTCTCGGCGACCGCGGCGATTATTTCTGATTTCTGTGAGGCAGGTGTACATTAAATGGACAGCGCGAGAAGTGCGAGTAGACGCCTGCTCGGCAGTGGCATGATACATGCAGCGCATGCGGCGGAGATAAAAAGTTGGCGGCCTACTCGGTGATTAGGTTACCCTTGTCGTTGCCTTCGTTTATGAGTTTTGCGCGCTACGGTCGAGGGCATGGAACAGCGCAGACAGGTCGTTGGGCTGCGCGTGCAGGTATGTATTCTGCCACCAATAATGGTGTCTATGTCGGCGCGGCGCGGCGTGCCGCATGCAGCGAACTTCATTCTCCGCGAATGTCGCCGTGTGGTGTACGGGAACTTCGTAACATCTGACCAGAAACAAAGTGGCGACCCCGCAGACGGGCGCTTAATATATTTAGGCGCGCACACTTTCGGTCGCTCCAGCCTTTTCGACTGCCTGGACCCAGATTTCGAGTATGTGGATGTTCATGTTGATAGCACGGTGAGTATGGGCTGCCACACGGGTTTATGTGGTGATACTCAGCCTAGTTGCTCTCCATGAAATCCATCAGCGCCCGATCGCCCGTACATCCTCATGGATTCGTGTGTGGTATATATACGTGGGGATGGGAACCGTATCGAATGCGGTCGAGAATATGGGGCCATATTTGGAGATATAGGAGATATCTTTGAAGTATGAAGTATTGAGAAATTCTCGGTGGAAATTCAGTGAGAGGGCAGGAAACTCGTTGAAAGCAGTCTTCGACAAACAGAAAATAAAAATTTCTTTCCGTTATGTACACGCAGCTTTTCCCATTCCATTAATTGAGAAATAGTAACAGGTAGCGTCCAGAAAGTCTCGATTTCGAGTAGGTCGGGGCGGACTATCCGAGCCACTCTAAACATACTAAACTCTATCAATTGTTTTTCATCTTTCCGGTACGTACGATCAAAGCGCGCTTCGAAAATTACTCAATGGTACTTATGCCGAGAATTGAGAGTTGGCACACTGATCATCTATCCGCAAACTACGTGTGGCCCGTGGGCCCAGGGATATGTAGGAGTTCATATGAAGTGTTTGTATTCAACCACACTAACAATAGGGAACAAAAGCTATGAATGTTATCTAATGTGACGGTTCTAAATCAAAATTCAATGCGACAGTGTAGATCTTCCAATTAGAGCCGAAGGAGCCATAAATACGATGTCTTCTACTCTACCGCAACTACGGCGGCACGGCTTGACGCAAGCGATTGATAGCTCAGACAGAATTGAACAGAACCTTATTTTCAAAATTTCCCATAACATTCAATTCCAAGTATGCACTGAACAAATGATATCACAGGGTACTTTATTTTTGCAAAATACGCCTCATACATAGTATTATTGCTGGTGGGAGGCCGTTGGTGTCAACTCTAGGTTGCGCCTAGGACTTGTGGTAACACCCGCCACCAATGGCATCAGCATGATTTCACTTTACTCATCCCTTATTCTAAGGGCTAACTAAGAACTGTATAGAATTACGGATGGCCACGGACCTGACATCTACATGCCATAAATCTTGTGAGGAAAAATGGCTTCGGCGATCAAGAACAGTACCGGTACACTTAAGCATTTCCACGTTTCGTTTAGCGGGTCTTGAGCGGGCCACAAGCAAAATATTTGGAGCACCAAAAAAAAGTCGTGCTGAAGAAAACAACTGTATAAAGGACTTCATTTAGTGCTGCCTCCCATTTTAGGAAAGAAAGGCTTCCATAGATCGTATGACGTTGCTGAGGGTATCAAGAATCAGATTTAGAAAGCCTAGATGCAGAATTGCGGCTTCAACAGAATCAGAAGGCATTTTATTACTACTCACGCGTGCGGGACCCGGTAATGCGTATTTACGTCGCTGTTGGTTGATTTGAGAGACCTCGCTCATGGCTACGCCCTTCACGTTTACGTTCCGCAAAAGGATTTCCTTCAAGTTTTGCCTATAGGACATACTCGTTCCGCGCCGACCTCGATCGCAGCGATTGATATTGATCACTGAAAGTTTGTTGAAGAGCATTGACAGTGGTCCAGGGTCTGATTCCAAAGTAGGTAAATTTTTTTTTCTGTCCACTGTTGATGTGCGCAGATTCTGAAGTGCAATCGGAGTAGACTCCCTCGAGGTGGAGCACGAGGAGAACTCGTGTATATCCTGAACGCAGCAAAAGTTGAACGCTATATATTGGATCAGCTACAGAGCGTTCGAGAATGTTGCCCGACATACCCTCATATCTGGTCTACGCTTTGCGCTATATTTTACGAATGGGTCCCATACCAGACGAGCCTCTTGTCAAGCCTTTGGGCGAGGTACCGGCTAAAGGCAACATCGTTTCAGTTACACCTTGGAAGGACCATGCGGTCAGAGCTTACATTCAATCAGAGGCATCGCGACAGTGCAAAGTGGTTGAAATCTGGCGCTACAAGAAAAACAAGCCCCCTCAGCACGAATACCTAGTTGCGAGACTGCAGTGTCAGGATGGGGAGAAACGATACGTCAGCATTGAACGCAGCTCCCAAAGTGTCGATGCCGCCACTGGTGTGCCTATTCTTTCCCAGAAGCAGATGTCGTTCGTCAGCAATTGTGCCAATTCGGCTTCACCCATTTCGGGAAGGAGTATTTTCCCAGACGACATATCCAGCGGTTCTTGGACTTCGTGGATCCCGTCAGTGGATGGTGTCACGTTGGAGGACCCTCAACCGCCGCCTAAATCTGAACGCAATATTTCTTCGAGCGCGTCCGTCAGCGCCTCCATCTCAAAAACCGGCCAAGCTCGCGACATCGTCGACGGCTGGGAACCACCCTCATACCCACATGCCCGTAACGAAAAAGAAATTGAAAACATCAAATTGAACATCCCAATCCCCCTCGCATATCTGGCAATTCTTGCTGATGTCGTCCATAAACAAGAAACCTTGTACAACCTGTTCAAATACCAGTGCTACTGGTACGCCGACATGATTGCTGCCGTGATTCACAAACAAGATCAGGAGTCACACATTACCCCCACTCCGCTTTGCGACCCTCAGCAGCGTTGCTTTGACCCAACGAGCGGCAAATACAAGATGATTTCTGTACTTAAAATTCGCCCGCTGGTCGTCGAGGAGATCGAACGAATCTACTTGTCCGAATGTGAACGCCTCACTGTGGCATCGGTAAGTACTCGTTTCCGCGATTCCTGAACGATCCTAAAATGTTATTTGCTGAATTTTAGGCATCAGCATTACCGGACCGTGACTACGTCAGGGTTTTAGAAGAACGATTGGAACGCGCGGAGCGTGAGCTTCAGCAAAAGCCTCGTTCAGGACCATAGAGGTTGCGTATCTTGTAACGTAGTCCCCAGTTCGCGTTATTTCGACCCGTTTTCGCAAGGAATTGAATGTGTGGAAATGAGGAGCCCCATAATACGCGTTCCTGAAAATATAGACCTTGGGTGTATCAGTGCCATTATGCGGGCGACGATGATCGCTTTGACGATGATTCATTCAGTCCGAGCATCGCTTTAAGCATGGTCAGTCTTACTGGGCACGACAAAAACTTCAGAAAGAGCATATAAAGCGCAAACATAACCGGTAAACATCTTGCCATGAATTGCACAGTGTCATTTTCCACTAATTCTGGATAGCCAATGTATCCTTTCCGTGTACTATCTCATTCTGTGACTTTCTCAATTCCGGGAGGGAACTGGTATCCTCCTTGCCGGCGAACCTATACAGTCGCATGAATACATATCAGCAGGCATCTCCTAGCTATAGATAGAAGCATACGCCCACCTCATCAAAAATAGACATCTCCAGCAGGCTCTTATCGTGGCCCCACAAAACGCTCTCTGTCCTGCCATCTCTGACACATCTCGCCACCTCGTCGGCCTGGAAGTGCCACCCGCCACCAGCGTATTCATAAGTCTTCTTCTCTTCCCGTTCAAGCTTGCCATCTTTCCCGAGGTATTGCACAACGAACTCTTTTGGGCAATAGATGGGGCTCGAAATGAGGATGGACCCGCGCTCGAACCGGATAGTGACGCCTGGCTCCATGGAGTTGAGAGCTATGCTGCAGCTGAGGGATGCCTGCGCGCTGAGCCTCGCCGCAGAAAAAGTAAGGGTGAAAACACTACTGCTGTCTACGGGAGTGAGAGGAGTCTTAAGCATCGAGCCGACGACGTTCGTAGGGCTTGTATGTTCATTGTCGGGGTGCTCGTATAGGGCTAAAATTGCCTGTCGAGAAGTCCGGTCAGGATGGCGAATTGACCATGTCATAACAATTGGGTTACCCAGAAAAGAGGATATGGACCTCTGAGACCAACTCGTCATCTCATATAGATCGACCAAAGATAAGATGGCACGTACATATCCAACAATGCGCCTCCGCCGAGATGGGGGTCCAGAATTCTATGAGTCAAGGGTATATCTTGTATAGATAAGACAAAGCATCAGATTTCAATGATTCACGAAAAAACTAAACTACTCACTATGGATGTCGAAGTTGCCTGAAAGATCGGCGTGCAACAAAACGGGAAGACCGAGTGATCCTCCTTCTGCGATCCGCTTGACCTCCAGACTCAGTGGCTGGAACCTGGTCCACAACGCTTCCATGAAGAAAACATTGTATTCCTTGGCAGCGGCAATAAGGGAACGCAATTCAGCAACGTTGCAAGTTACGGGTTTTTCGCAAAGAACATGTTTTCCTGCTTTGATAGCCTGCAACGCATTCTCATAATGCAACGTGTGTGGGGTACCTAAGATCAATGGTTTCTTTTAAGCTGGGTTCGAAGGGCTTCAAGGTGACGATAGTGATGCACCTATGTATACACCATCTACATCCTAGCGCACCGATTAACAAAGGTTACTTGTAAAACGACTGCGCTGTATTGTACCTTATCAGCAAAAACTTCTTCGTAGGTACCGTATGCTTTGATGTCTTTGTTTCCTCCAGCTATTTTATTGATAAAATCTTGGGCTTTTGCTACCGTCCGAGATCCAATAGCAGCAATGTGGTGCACCACATCGCGAACATCACGTCTGAAGCCATCAGGTCAACTATATGGGCAAATCCTGAACACTAGATCTCACGTCTCGGGGTTAACAAGAAGGTCCTACACAGCGAGTCATTCAATGAGTTCTGAACAGGGCATATGCGAGAAGGTGTGTACTTTGACAAAGCATGCAGCTATGAACCCGGTGGAGATAATCCCCCAGCGAAAAGCGAACGGTTTAATTTCAGCCATAGATACGTTGTGAGCGTATGAGTAAGAGGATGTCCCGGGAAAAGAAGCTCGCTCTCAGTACTAGCAAGGACATGCTTGTTGGTGTGGGGAATTGAACCCCAATATTCAAGTTCAGGCTCTCTACACAGCACGGATCGGCGGCCCGCCGCTCATGTGCATGGGCCGTATCCTGACGGCCTTATTCCGCCAAATGTTCCACTCGCGGCTTCGTTTTATCTATAACCTTTCCCATCGACTTCCACCAACACTTGACAGGCAGGTACTTGTATACGAACTCTATTTATACCACTTACTCAAAAATAAATAGACTTGAATAACTACTATGC
Source organism: Hypholoma fasciculare (assembly GCA_016801325.1). Classification (NCBI taxonomy): domain Eukaryota; kingdom Fungi; phylum Basidiomycota; class Agaricomycetes; order Agaricales; family Strophariaceae; genus Hypholoma; species Hypholoma fasciculare. The sequence goes on from JAEKIV010000245.1 coordinate 23,194, forward strand.
CTGCTCTGGCCACCATTCAGGGGATCCAGACCTCGCCTTCAGACCCTGCCTCGCCATTGGCTGATGGACTGAGCCTGCTCTTTGAGCGCTCTCTCATCGTGACAGAACTGCTTGAGCCGCAGCTGAGTCAAGCACTTAAAGCATTGCCTCCGCTCACGAACTATGTTGAACTCATCGACGTTGCCCTGTCCGAAATCACCAAATGGCACAGTCAATCCCAAGCACAATTCATTGCAGGACATCCACGGATCGGAGAGAACGAGAATTTGTCGGCGCTCAGCGCCAAAGAGCAAGGAGCGAAAGCCGTCACTCCGACTCCACCCGAAGTTCTTGAACGTTTGGCGCATCTGAACGCGTGCTATGAGGCGACTTATCCTGGATTGCGCTATATCACCTTCGTCAACGGGCGGAGTCGCTCAGAAATTGCAGCAGAAATGGAAGAAGTTTTACACGTACCACATTCATTTTCGTCGACTGAGCCTGTACTTGGAAGCATCTCGCCCATAGACCCCACAAGTCAAGATTGGCGGTCAGAACTGGATCGAGCGGTGTATGATATCGGATGCATCGCGAAGAGTCGACTGCGTGCTTTAGGTCTTGCTTGAGAGTTGATATCAGCTCAGATAATATTGCTTCGATTTGCAAATTGTACATCGTCAATAAATTTACTTGGCTAGCCACAGAAAGCAAACTTGAAAGGGAATCATTCAATCATAGAAGCAATTCAAATCTCTCCTACGAAATAATGGGTCGTTGGAGATTTGCTTGTTTGTGAAGCTTGGCATGCTCTCGCTCTGCCTTGCGCTAAACACAGGCAATGTTTTATCAGTTCGCCCCAATGTCAAATTCAATGGACTAACCTGAAGAACAGCTTGCCGTCTCGCAGCAAACTCAGGATTCAATTGATACATCTCTTGCAATAACTCAGTGACCATTGCTGCTTCCCTGGCCATCCTTTCTAAAGCTTCCTGCTTTTCACGCTTCTCTCGCTCGAGCTCTGCTTTAACTGTAGCAATGCGCTTTTCACTTTGCTCGCGCTGGCCCAGAGCCCATGCTTGCCTCTCATTGATGCGACGTGTAGCTTCTTTAGATAAAAGCGACGGATCGGTTCTCGCGTTCACACGATTATCGTAAGCCTAGATAGTAGCAGCATTTTGAGTCAATAACACCAGTGTTTAAGTGAGGTAATGTCACCTTGCGCTTGATAGCATCACTAAGGATCTCGAACGCCTCGTGTACCTATACAGTCACATCCGACGCCGCTGAGAATCTGCTTGAGAATGGTTTACTAAAGACAAGTGCAATTACCCTGTGAAATTGCCGCTCGGCTTCTTGCTTCTCTTTGTCACTAGCATTGGGCTCAAGTTTGTCCGGATGTGTCTCCAATGCTCTCTTCCTGTAAGCTTTCCGGACTGCGCGAGAGAAAAATACATTAGTTTCATACTCACATCAAGTCACAAATGACTCACTGTCGTCGGAAGAGGCGCTCGGCTCGATACCTAAGTCGGCATACAGATTCTTGAACAAGGTCGAAGCCATAGTACTGATACAATGACTGGGACAAAACGGATCCGGAATGCCAGAAGAAAAGAATGTCGGGAAGGAAAAGAAAGAGAAAGAGCTGTAATACAGAGAAAGATAAGAGTCTTGAGGTGCGCACACAACGTGTGCGGTAGCAGCGAGACCGCCGAAGTTGAACTTGCCAACCCCATCCGGCCCAAATCCGGCTATACCTCATGGACGCGATGTAGTCACATGATCAGTGATCGCTTACCAAATTCGGCTAATGTTATTTGGCTACACCTTCCTTTCACTCGCGTGCCTGAAAAGCATGCCAAGAATTACCCGATCCTCTTCATGCCTCGCGCACTCGGACGTCCACCACCCGCTACTATTTCTTGGGATTGAAACGTAATTTGAGTCCTTTTGAGCCTCGCAGTACCTCTTCAAGGTTACTATCACAGTCCTCATTTGTAAATATCATCTTGATCTGGCGAACCACGGTTTGTGCGATCACACATTGTAAGATGGATGCAGTAGAGAAGGCGAATACAGAGAGACAGCGTCGATGGTATGGTAATTCTGGAATATCTGAACAGGATGAAATGAACCTAACCCTTATCTGCTCAAGGGTGAAAGACAAAAAAGTTGGAGAGGGAACGTATGCCGTTGTCTATCAAGGTGCGTGTTATCCAGCATGCTGCTGTGCCACCACGGTCTTATGCCTGAGACTTTCAATAGGTAGAGAGGCTTCGACAGGACGGAAAGTGGCCATAAAGAAGATAAAGGTGGGGCAATTCAAAGATGGATTAGATATGTCAGCCATCCGGGAGGTGAAATTTCTGAGAGAGCTGAAACACCAGAATGTCATAGAGGTATGCCACATATCATTCAAGTGGCCCCAAAAATCACTTATCGCCTGTCCAAGCTGCTTGATGTATTCTCGTCAAAAACCAATCTGAATCTTGTCCTGGAATTCTTGGATTCAGATTTGGAAATGATCATTAAAGACCGCGCACTCGTCTTTCTTCCAGCAGACATCAAGAGCTGGATGGCAATGACCTTTCGTGGTCTAGAATTTTGTCATAGGAATCATGTCCTCCATCGGGTGCCATTGCCTGTCTACTGTATCTCAGCAACGTGTACTGATATTTATATAATTAGGATCTCAAGCCTAACAATTTACTCATCGCTTCAAATGGCGAGCTCAAAATTGCTGATTTTGGTCTTGCAAGAGACTTCGCCGACCCAGGCTACAAAATGACTTGCCAGGTCATTACGCGGTATGTCCTCTAAACATGCTCCCACACATTCTACCTAATCAATCGATCCCTTTGTTCTACTTCTGAATGACAGATGGTATCGCCCCCCGGAGCTCTTGTTCGGCAGTCGTTATTATAGTTCTGCCGTCGACATATGGTCGGTGGGATGCATATTTGCAGAGCTAATGCTTCGCATCCCATATCTCCCTGGTGAAAGCGACATGGACCAACTGAAGACAATATTCCGCGCTCTCGGCACTCCCACAGAAGAAGAATGGCCGGTCAGTAAAATTCACATTACGCTTTGCTGACGATATGCTTATTTCACTATTCATAGGGTCATACTAAACTTCCCGATTACGTCCCGGTCGGCCAGTTCCAAAAATCTCCCATGAGGGATCTCTTCACAGCAGCAAGCGCTGACACTTTGAACTTGCTGAACAAATGCATGATTTACGAGCCGCGAAAACGAATTACTGCTCGCGAAGTAAGTCATCCCGCGTATTCAATCACACAATTCATATTTTGACAATGGCTACATAGGCTCTGACACACCCATATTTCTTTGCTCTCCCTAATCCTACCTTCCCTTCAAAGCTCCCAAAATGCAGCAATCAATTCTCTGCACGACCATTGGATGAAGTCGATGGAAATGTGGAGATGAATTCCACAGGCCCAGGCGTGAAAGCACGCAGTCTGAAGCGCAAACTGACATCCTCAGACGATGGCAGCGAAGGCAGGAATCGCTCGATAGCACGGCGACTAGACTTTTCCAAGCATACACCGGGCAGTTAGTTAGTCGGCCTTGGTTGTAGCTTCATGACCCTCAATTCGATTTCGAGGCATTAATTGCCCACCATCTATGATAACCCGACTGTCACTCCAAATGAAGAAGACTACAAAAAGAGATATATTGTGAGGTGCAAAAGAAAATGATGAGAAAGCTACAAATACAGATAGTTATTGAAATATCAGAGCGAGACGGGTAATGTAGTGCGGGATGGTTTATAATGCGATGTGTAGGATCAAGAGCGTTTTAACAAGGCAGCCGGGATATCAATTGCGATCCATGTTGGAGATTCGAGATATGATGCAGATGGTAATTTGCGGATAGACCGGAGATACTACTTTCTATCTGCCCCACACGGGCCGCACTTCGACGCAGAGTTGGGATTGGAAAGCGTGCACTCTGAACAGGTCCAGGTATCCATGTTGGTGGTTTGCATTTTGAAACCGGCAGCTGCATAATCAAACCCTTTCACAACAGGCGCAGCCGGCATTGCGGGCCTGGGTGTCTCAACAGGTTTACTAGCAGGTCCAGCCGAGGGTGCTGGATTTTCGCAGGCAATGCACTGGACAGCAGAGTGTTTGTTCGTTACACTGCAAATAGAGCAGGTCCAAACGTCTGTCTTGGCCTCTACTTTCATTCCTGCAGCAGCGAAATCGAATGCCTTCACAGGAGGGAGGTCAAACTTGGCCGGAGATGGCTTCGGGGTATTGTAGGAAGTAGAGGGTGTCGAGCTGAACTTGAACCCGGAGGTGGTTTCAGCGACCGGGTCCGAGAAATTGAAGACAGGCAAAGATGAAGGGGGAAAGACCTTAACATCGCTGCGCGCTCTTACATGATCCGCACTGCTCGACAGGATGGAGATCGCCGTGAGCGTGAACGAAAACTCTGGTAGGTCGTTTGAATCCATTGCCTTCACCTGGGCCTTGATTTCTTCCTCTGTTGGAGGCCTGAACGACCCGCCGTTGTCAGCTGCCATCGACATCGGCTCATCCGCAGCTTCTTTCTCACTGGCCTTGAACGAGAAGCTGAAATTACTGGAAGGAATGGAGAATGCCAGCTGCTCCAATGTGGCGGGTGCAGGAGGCGGCAGTTTGGGCAGAGGCGCTGGAGGCGGTGCTGCAGGATCTGGTTGGAAGCTGAATCGCAGTTTGCTTGGTTCCCTCGGAATGGATTTCAGCGCGGAAAAGGATGCCCGTGAGGTAGAGGCATTGGTGCTAGCCGCTGCAGCCGCAGATACATTGCCGTTCGTTGCATGCGCAGTGTCCTTGCCATTTGTCTTGACCTTTTCGTCATCCTTGTTCGCCTCGCGCATTGGAACGTCGACGACTTCTTCGATGATTATGTCGGGGGTCACAGGAGGAGATTTGAAGGCAGATGGACGGCCGTTTCCGTTGAGGGTAGGTTTGGATTTCTTGGCCGCTCTATTTGATCCATCGTCTTCCGGTTCTTCTACCTCATACTGAGCAACCCTGTTCTCTTCGGCGGTAGTGTCGTTCACTTCAGACGGTTTCTCGAAGTTGGCAGGAGGGCGAGAACGTTTGCTTCCCTGGACATGAAAGTCATTAGTTGCTATAAAATATTTTATGCGGATTTCATCTTACTTTGGGAACAGTCGCTTCGATGATTGCTTGAGAAGACACTTGCTCGAATTTCTCTTTTTCCTTCTGTTTCTTTTCCTCCTCAGCTTTCTCCTCTTTGGACGGCACTGGTGCGCGGCCTGTTGCCCGTGGTCGTCTGGCACCGCGTCTAGGCGGGCCGACCTTCCCAACAGGGCTCGCGGTCTGATACGGATTACTTAAGTCGGGTTTTACGACCGGTGTTGTCTCCTTGATCAAGTCGGCCATAAAGTTCGCAGTTTTGGTAGGTTTGATTTGTTGAGAAGGACTGCCCTTTGAATCATCGCGGGAAGACGGTGGAGAAGCCTCCGACCAGGCTTGGCGCAATGGGGAAGGAACAACTGGGGCTGTTGGCTTTGCCGGCGTGCGGAGGCGGGAAGAGGCAACTGGAGGGGGTCGAACGGGAGTTCCGTTGGTCTTTGGAGTCGGCGGAGAAGCGGTCAAGGGGAAGGGGAGTGAAGAGCTTGAAGATTCTGGGATAGACGCTGTGGACTCGGCTGTTTTCCGTCGTTTGTGATCTGTCTCAACCGTTTCGCGGTTGTCCTTCATGACCAAGCGCTCAGATTTTGTGGGCGATGCACCGAATGCCGGGGACGCATATCTGTTACGCGGCCGTGAGCGTTTGGCACTTCCTGCGCCCTCCCATCGATAGACACCATTAGGATTTCTTGTCATCAATTTCTTCGTCGACGATTCCGCGCTTGCGGTTGGAGTAGAATTCGTAGTAGATATAGATGGTGTTTGGTGATTTGGCGTAGTGAATGTAAATCGGAACGTTTCGCTTTGTTCAGCTTGTGGACAAATATTAGAATGCGGCCGCGAACTTTCCATCTCGCTCGAGAACTTACGCGTAATTTGCGAATTTGTAGCCACAGGGCCCGCGGCCTTTGCATCGGGAGTGAGGACATTCTTATCATTGATATTATTGATAATGCTTCGAGGAGGACCGGCAAGAAATGAGGACGGGGGATCTCTTGCACCCATCGGTGAAAAGTTGGAAAAATCAACTTGAGATAGTGGCGGACGATTGCTGGCGGATGGTTGTGACGGCGTCCCAGAAGAAACATTATCTTGAGTTCGTGAAGTACTACTGGAAGCCTACAACAATATGTTGATTGGAATCATACCAAATTATAAGTTTGGCCTACCTGCTGATCTGACTTGGTATGGCCCTTTGGGGCGCTCACAGGGAGTTCTGGCTCTTCTGGCTCTTCTGTATCCTCTACTTGGTATCCAAATACCTTGAGAATAAAATTTGTGACCTATAGAACATATTTATTTAGTTGAAAACAAATCGGCAGTGCCAGAGGGAGACTTACAGTAGACCGTCCATAAGGTAGGGCCTTTCTCTTGCGTTCTTCAGCGCGATTCGTGTTGTGGCGGATGGCGCTCATCGCTGCAGATGAGCGTTAGGAAGAAAAGAGGGGAGTACAATGTTGCTTGGGCCAGAGCTGCAACGAGGCAACCTTATACTAATTTCGCATTGTGCCACTGTCCCGCGTATGCCCCAAGCAATTGTTGAGGGCCGGCCATAAGCAAGTCGCACGTGACTAATCTGGGCCAACCGCCTCCGTCCGTACGCCTCCTCCGTTCTGCACAAACAGCCATGCCAACCAAGGTCGTCCAGACCGAATACCCCCTCATCGACGCGGACCCCCATGCCTCCCGGGTAGTCCGATACTTTAGGCCCTCAGACTATGCCTTTTGGGCGGGCACAACCGCCGCTTTCCCAGCGGCGCTCTACGGCCTGGGTAAGTGGTGTCCCTCTGCTGCTATGTTATCTGACGTTCTGTTCAGAGATGGCAGATCCCACTGGAGCAAAAATGCGGGTGCCATTGAAGTTCGGGGGCTTCTTGGGTTTCACCGCTGGTTTCCTTATGGCCTACCAGAGGTCGAGCAGTGCGTTTATATCATAGCAATTGCTTCCTCGGTATGCTGATTGCTTTTGCGTTCCAGTGCGCTTCTGGGGATGGACGGAGAACAAACGGGAGGAAGAGCGCGATCTCGAAGAGCTTAGGCAGCGCGTCAAGGAAGGAAAGTCATTATACGGCGAGTCTCCGCAACCTGCGTGGGTGCAATACGCGGCAAGTACCAATTCGCAATGGTCGCAACTCAAATTCTGTACGTGAGATTCGTTATTATTTAATGTCATATGACTTCGCTCATGTGTGCTCTTCTAGCTACCTTCCCAATGTGAGATCTATAGGCGTTGATTTGAAGGCAACAACTGACCCACGAATACAGGTTTAACTTGGTCAACCATGATCATCATGGGACTGATCCTGCGAAGTATGGTGTCAAGCCCGAAGAAACAAGCACCTAGATTATCATTGTCGTTTATCGAAAAATTACTATCTTTTCCCGAGGTATCACTGTTTGAGCGGCGCACATTTTCACAGACGCGACAGGGTAATACCTCGCGCCTTCACGGCTCTGACTTCTTTCCTTCCAGAAAAATCACGCATCATTGCATGGCTACAAATACCTGTAGGAATCTCTGCAACATCATGACAGTGGACATCTACCGGAACACGCTACGCAGGAGAACGCTGAGCATGCCGCAGAGGTCTCATGCGCTTCATTTGAATGTCATCTCCGCATTCCAGTTCTGATATAACGCTTCTGAATATCGACACATGCGAAGAGTGTCTGGCACTATGCGAAGACACGAACGAAATGTTCTTTTTGACAGGATTATCTTTAAAACCGCTGACTAGCCGACGGGCGAAAGCTCTTCATACTCGGATCTACTGCAACGGCGACATTACAACGCTCTGCCTCTGGCCCAGGTTAGCTCACATGATGACGGTGGAATGACGGCAAAGGAAAAACATTGGCGACGGCAAAAATAGTAGTGATTTTGAAAATGGCCGCATGCCGGGGGCAATGGGCCCCGAGGATTAGGCGCCATTGAATAAAACGAGCCCGAAGGCTCAGTTTTTCGAACGAAACACGATGTTGCTCTCTGCTCTTACTGTTCTCGCTGGCTTCCTCGCCGCCAATGCTGCTGTCCTAGAGGATCGCGCCACGGGTGGCTTTGTTCAGTCCACCTCTGGACAGGCGACGTTCACTATGTACTCGGGATGCGGAAGCCCAGGTACGCAGTGAATTATGTTGGCTAAGTAATGGATGTCCACAGGCACTGAGTTACTTTGTTTTATTGCTGCTCAGCATGCGGCAAAACAGCGTCTGGCTTCACCGCAGCTATCAACCAATTGGCCTTCGGCTCGGCTCCAGGATTGGGAGCTGGCGACGCCTGCGGACGCTGCTTCGCCTTGACAGGATCGGCAGATCCCTACTCGCCAGCGTTCACTGGCCCGTTCCACACTATCGTCGTGAAAGTCACGGACTTGTGGTAAATATTGCTTACTTGTCCAATATAACGAACACCTCTGAAATTCCGCGGCAGCCCAGTTTCCGGAAACGAGGTAATGCCCAAGTGCATCAGTAAAACGGCGTATGATTGACGTCACGGCTTCTCTTTCTTTGCAGCAATGGTGCGGTCAGACAACTTCCACCCCTAACAATTCATTCGGAAAGCCTTTCCAGTAAGCTATTCGCAGCCTCCACAGCTGAAAGAGAATCCATTGTAATTACCCACAGTTTTGACATCTGCGAAGACACTGGAGGATCGAACGCCTTCTTCCCGTCCGGCCACGGTGCATTGACCGGCAGCTTTACTGAGGTGTCCTGCAGCCAGTGGTCGGGCTCCGATGGTGGCGCCCTCTGGAACGGCGCATGCCTGTCTGGCGAGTCTGCAGGACTCTGGCCGGCGGTTGGTTGCGGAAACAAAGGTGTGTTTCAATAGCCTAGGATCTGGTATCTACTAACCTCGAAACACCAAGGCACTGCTCCTTCCTAAGGAGGGCGCGTAAGAACCCGGGCATTGAATTATTGTGTCAAAAGCAAAGAAGTCTCGGAAGCGGGTTTTACTATTCGTGCACGTTGTAAAATTGTAGGGTTCAACTTTGGCCATATATAAGAGCTATTTTTAAGGCAGCGTAAGAAAATGACGGGCACTCATATGTAGCTCATGACGAACCTTGGGGCTAGTGCTGCTATTAATGGACTGTCTGCAAAAGCACGCCAGTTGTTCCTGGGTCCCAGGTCATAGATTCTTTCATTTGGAAGAATAGGTACGAATATGGCTGAGTTCACTGTACTCTGCGGGATGAATATAAGGTCTTTTATATTATTCCGACTGGACGGAGGGCGCAACCTCTCGAGCGTGGTGACACCTTGCAGTATTTTGTTAGTATAACCGATGACCAGTGCCTACATAAGTACAACTTTGAATAAGGAAACCAGCATGCTGATAGCAATCACTCACAATACAAAAGCACGAGAGAAACAGAACAATTGCTGCAGTGACAAAGACAGATAGATGGGGTTCTTCTATGAGATGTCCAGGTAAGACCTTTTGATCTCTCGGGCGGTCGTTCTCAATAACCACAAATCCGAGAATTACCCCGACGGGCCAGCGGCCGACTGGTCCAGAGCAAATTACCCATGAGCCGGCCCAGTCCCACCATACACGATTTGCCCATTCGTTGTTTCTTGAGGTATCCAGAGCCACGAGTATATGGGAACATAGGATCCTGAAGACGGGTGATACAGCGAGCGTGAACGTCACTGGCAAGAGAGCCAGCATAGTGATGAATGCTTTCAGCCTAGAGAGTGTGATACAATTCCCGACCTATGAACTGGTGTTAAAATGGCGTGAAATTCGGCTCATAGAGCTAAACACACACCCATGGGCAGTGGTGATCAAATTCCAGTCGGCAGACACCACACGTAGAGCAATGGTGGGTCCTCGGAGGTTTCCACTTGTCCGCGCAGGTTCCTTTATTGCAGACGGCAAGATCCCCGTTTTCGTTAGTGCATTGATATGGCTCTGTCAGTAGTGACTTTTCCGGTAGTGGGTATATGGCGACATTATGCGTATGTTGCCCAGAAGACAGATAAAGATATAGCCCAGTCACTGACGCGATGAGTAAATTAACGAAGAACATATAAGTTGCTGTTGGTGTAATTGTATCAGCCAAGTCAAGACTTGCGCATCGGAAGCATACCTCCATAGACGATAGAGCCCTTTCGGCGGATAAGCCACTCAACTGGTACATATGAGCGCCATTCAGCCATGGAATGGATGAGGTTTGTGCTTACTCCCAATAGCAAACGTCGATAAATACCAACCGAAACTGCACATGAAGTTGTAAGAAAGATTATAGCTTTCGAAATTGAACGTACACAATAACAGTAAGGATAGACACTTGAATAAGCTTCTCTGCGCAGGACATCCATCCTATCGACCTCCAAAAGCGCGACCGTAGCCGAGATGCATTTGAGTCTGCAGAGTTGTTCATAATCCACTAGTCGTAAGTTCCAGTAGATTCGGTCCAGGTCCAAGTGGTAGATACGAGCCTCTTTTGATAGCTTGAGCCTTTTCTAGCCTTCTTGACAGGGTCTATTGAGCTGCGGCTGCGGGCACAGGACGCCGGGATGACCGTTTTGGGATGACTTCAACTTTCAAGCCGCAATTGGCCTGAAGCGCTTCTCATCTGTGTTTTCCCACGGTAACTTTGAAGGACGGTGGTACCGCAACTGGCGCCTTGCAACCATCTCAACTTCATCATTCGACGTGCACAACTCCGGCGTTGTTCCGGCAGAATATGCCCAGCTAGATGGACGATAACAAATAAAATGGTACACACCATAGACTTTGCCTGCTGTTCACGTCCGAGATAAAGCTCACCCTATAAATAGTCCGTCGCCCTCGAGTCTCCTTATGTCCATCCGAGTCTGACGGTCTCTCCTTCCTCAGGCTTTTGCTACAAAGGCTCTCACGAATCCGAATCCATCAATTGCCATGCTCTCCTTCCCCGCCCAAAATTGGGAGAAGGCCGCAGCTGTTATCAAGCCCTCCCCAGCCCCGCGCGGGTCTGGCTGGGGGCGTCTCGCGAGCAGGATCACACCCCGCCTCTATCTCTCGGACTACTACACCGCCACGAATCCTGAAAAGCTCACAACCCATGGGATCACACATATCATAAGTGTCGTGGAAAGGCCACCGACCCTTCCAGACATGATCCGCCCCGAGCGCAGGCTGAACATCCCGCTGGCGGACAGTTCTGAAGCCAACATTCTACAGCACCTCGATCATACCACGGCCTGGATAATCAACGCACTTGCGGAAGATGAGACGAATAAAGTTTTAGTAAGTTTGCTATGTTTCGTGCGTTTTAGGCCTCACTTTCTCATATGCGGTAAACCAGGTACATTGCATGCAGGGGATCAGCAGGAGCGCAACCGTTGTTTGCGCATATCTTGTCGCGACAACCAATATGAATGCCATCGAATCGATAGCCCACGTCCAATCTATTCGCGGCATCGTATGCCCAAATATTGGGTTCAGAAGGCAGCTTGAGGAATACTCTGTTCAATACATGAAACTCAAACCCGGTTCACCAGTTCCGCCTGATTCTTCAAAGCTAGGTATAGGCTCCCGAATCAAAATGCTGAAGAGGTTTTCGAGGGGAAAGGATTCATAGGGTATATGTTGGCTGAAACAGGGATTGGATCCATTGAGCTTTTCGGATCAAGACTCTTTTGTGCCGCCAAACAACATGTTCTTCAGGGCTAGGAACCACAGAAGCAAAACGCCCTCACAAGTTCATAACTTGCTCGGATTAGGTGAACCGATGGTGGAGTAGAATACCTTGCAGACCTATTGCTGGATTAGATAATTTGGGAGATTGTTTGGTATATCATAAATCGGGGTTCAAATCCAAGTCCAAGTCGAAGAATTGAGGGGGAGGTGCTCGATGGTCTTGGCGGTATGGGTTTGCACCTGGAACGTGCTGGGTTGCTTCAGGTTTCGGAGAAACAGTTGGTGCTACAAATAATAATGAGTATATGCATCAATGGACAAAGGTTGCAAGACGTACGCCGTCCTACAGAATGGGTTTCCCCAAGGAGACCAAGCGGAGCTTCTGCATTGAGACGACCGCGGCGCATCTTCTCTTCGTTGGGGAACGGCGGGAAGAAAAGCGGAGGAGGAGGCTGGCCAGGGAGCATGAGATCTGGCATATTTGGGGGTGCAGATGTGAATGCGCTGAGACTTTGCGCGTATGCAAGAAGCTCAGGATAAGGTATTGATGCTAGTGAACACGTTATAAAGTAAAGTATCTTTCTACGAACATCAAACATACCTTTCTTAGCATCACCTATTGCTTTGATGTGCCCGTCTCCCTCCTCGATTATTTCCTCTAGTTCCGCCTTTCCCGCAGCAAGCTCTCTGCATATTTCGCGCCATTGCGCGTCAAGATCAAGAATCTCAGCCTCCAACGCGTCAATTTTGCGCTGTTTCAGCTGGTGGATGTGGGCGAGGCCGATGGCCGATGCTAGCGCTTTGTCGCATTGCAAAAAGGTTGCTAATTCGGGCAATGGAGGCGGCTTGGATTGAGGTGGCGAAAGAGCCAAGAATAGGGTCTGCGAGAGGGACTGAAGTTCGTTCAACGGTCCCAAAAGGGTGGCAGATATCGAGTGTTCGTAGTCGGCGTCTTCCACGAGCGGAGGGGGAGCAGGAGCGGGCGTTTGCCTGGTGAATTGCGACATAGTTCGAAGCCGACGCACGCGGACAAGATAAATCCCTCAGATCTATGCCGACGGAGTTTGCGCGTCACAGTTCATCGAATCTGGCGCGCTTCGTGGAATAGTCAGCGACAAAGAAAGCCTGAGGATGACGACAGTGCATTCACTTCAAAGCAGCTGGCCGAATAACAGCCGGGGGGGCGCGTTCCTGGCCATCATTATGATGCTTGGCAATCACGATGATACCAAACACCGGCGTGTCCGAAATAGGCAATCAGCATGTCGCTGCGCCAGAGCTTAATTCTCCGTGACCTTCAGTCAAGCAAGTGACCCTCGCTCTTTCGTTGACGACCTATGACTTGCTGAGATGCCCACCGGATATCGCCACACGCGAGACGACGACATTATATATCCAGAAGACGAGTACGAACTCACAGAAGATGGCCGTATCCCCATTCCCTACCGTCGGACAGCAAAGTATAAGGACGGGAACACGATAGATTGGCTCCACGAGGAGGGACTCGAACGCGAACGAAATCATGCCTTGCGATCGCAAGCTGGCATTCGCGGGGTCCTGCTCCCGGCATTGGAATCTGCGCGCCTATGGTTCATCGTGATTGTAACTGGAATAGGAATCGGTATCGCTGGGGCTTGGCTAGATGTTCTTGTTAAATGGTGAGTGCGCAACTTAAATTACTAATGGCCAATTTCGAGCTTCCAACGTATTCAAGGCTTGGAGATCTTCGGGAAGGAAGATGTTCATACGGCTTCTTCTACAACTCAAACGCGTGCTGTACTGGCTTGTCCCGTATGTCAGATCTCGAATACCTGGTACAATGTTGAGTCTTCTTCTTGTCAGCGGGCGAGCTATGTCAAGACTGGAAAAGTTGGGGTGACTACCTCCATATAAAGTCTATCCTTGGACACTCCCTTCTCCAGGCTTCCATCTACGTGGTGCTTGCTGTGCGTATTTCCGCGCATCGGCCTCTATGATCCATTTAAAATCATATTTCCTGCAGATTGCTTTTGCCGGAAGTGCGGCCTTTCTAGTGGTGACATATGCACCGCAGTAAGTCATAAATCCAGTCATTGTAACTCCTTTCTGATGTGCGATTTTAGCGCCTTCCATACAGGAAGTCAGTACGATTCTTTATTTCATTCCACTCTGATAGATATTAAGCATTTTTGACTGTTTTCAGTACCGGAAATCAAAGCTGTGAGCGCTTTTGGTGATTTGCTATACTTTTGACTCAGACAATGCTTCCAGATCCTTGGGGGATATGTATTCGATTCATTCTTTTCACCGTGGACGCTTCTCATCAAAGCCCTTGGTCTGGCCTTGGCTGTTGCATCTGGATTATCCCTTGGGAAAGAGGTGCATTAAATATACATGTTCCCACATTGAAAATTAACCACCTGTACAGGGGCCACTGGTGCACGTAGCATGTTGCATGGCATATCTTCTGTCGCAATTATTTAAAGAATTTAGGCACAACGAAGGTATTAAAACGCCTACCATATAATGCTACACTTCTCTTAATACAACTCCTTGACTCCAGCTCAAAAGCGTAGAGTATTGGCTGCAGCCGCGGCTGCAGGCGTGTCTGTCGCCTTCGGTAGTCCACTCGGTGGTGTCTTGTTTGGATTGGAAGGTAAGGTTTCTTGACGCGCATGCAGTCCTGATCGAACATGTTTCCTTAGAGCTGGATACCTTTGCAAATGAATCCGATGTTATGTGGAGGGGTTTCGTCGCTTCCGCTATTGCAGCTGTTTCGCTACAGTGGGTCAACCCTTTCGGCACTACAAAACTGGTTTTGTTTCAAGTAGGCGGATTTTAATTGCCTTGATGATCTGGCTGACTTCTTGTAGGTAACTTTTGTTTCGGATACTTGGCGTGCTTTTGAACTGGTACTACTCGGCCTCTGATCACCGTTGTCGTCTTTACTGATCTTTGCTTTCAGATTCCCTGGATCACGCTCGGTGTTATTGGCGTAGGACTATGCTTTTCTGCGAGAAGTTAGTACTCATCGAAATACATTTAGGGTATCTTAGGGAGCCTTCTTATCAGGCTTAATGTCGAGGTCGCTTTATACCGACGGAACAGTGTTCTGAATGATTGGCCTGTGCTAGAAGTTGTCTCTGTCAGTGCGGTGACAGCCGCTGTCAGTTATCTGGTACGCATATGCGGCAATTTAATGATATATATAACTAAGCAGCCTCGTGCAGATCGTCTTCGCTCGGTAACATCTATTTACATGCCCTGCAGTCGCCAAACTCACAGTCAAAATCAGTGTTCAGACGTCGGAACTCGTCGCAAATTTATTCCAGGAATGCGATCCAGCTAAGGGCGATTATCACGGTCTTTGCAAGTGCGGACGAAATGATTGTCTTCTCTATATCAAATTTTTCTGAGACCTCTCACAGTCCAACAGCGACCTTGGAAAACGTATTCCTACTTTGTCTAACAGCAATCCTCAAAATCGTTCTAACAGCATGGACATTCGGCATGATGGTAAATATGACCTCCGCTGAACCAAGTGTTCAAATCTAATTTATCTAGGTACCTGCTGGTATATTCCTTCCCACTATTGGCATCGGTGCTTGTCTAGGGCGCGCTATGGGTCTAATTATGTAGGATCTATCAAAACCGAACTTCACGACATTTTACTAATATTCAGTACAGGCAAAGCTTATACAGGGCCCATCCAACAGCATGGATATTCCTGTCGTGCCCTCCTGACCCGTCAGTAAGATGTATATCCCCTGGATTTTACGCCGTCATAGGCGCATCGGCGATGCTTGGCGGAGTGACGCGAATGACAAGTAAGTCACTCGTTAACTATATCGAGAATTACGTTTGACTCCCTTTTCCATCCCAGTCTCTCTTGTTATCATTCTCTTCGAGGTATTTTCTTAGGCCATTTTAGCTCCCATCCCGGGATTGACGTAGCACTTTTCTAGCTTACTGGCGCGTTATCACACGTCTTGCCCATCATGATCTGCGTGATGACCTCTAAGTGGGTCGGCGACGCGCTAGGCAAGGAGGGCATATACTCTGCGTGGATCGCGATGCGCCGCTACCCCTGGCTCCCGCCCGCGACGTACCGCGATGCCGGCGAGACTGGCGCGACACTAATGAAGCCGCTCGAGCGCGTCGTTGCGGTCCTCGACGCCGTGACGACGGTCCGTGAATTGCGTGAATTGCTCACGGAGCACGACTTCCACGGGTTCCCCGTCATCGACAACCACAACGAGTTCGTCGGGTATGCGACGAAGCAGGAACTGGTAGTGGCGCTGGGTACGTGTTGCTTTTCGTTTGCTGCTGGTTTGTGGCCTGTTGCTGATTGTTGTCGTCGGCTAGAGCGGCTGCAGCTTGGCGAGAGCGGGGGCGACCTCGATAAGATATGTACGTTCTCACCGATCAACCGCCTGCGGGTGGACGCGCTGGAGCGCGTCGACCTGTCTAGCGCGCTTGAAGACTCAGTTATCCAGTTGCGAAAGGAGGTGCCACAGGAGCTTGTCGTGAACATGTTCCAAAAATTGGTGAATATCACGTCTGTCTTTCCCTTAGTAGATGGTCTTGACAACCTTGCTCAGAATCTTCGCCAAATTCTCTTCACCCATGCCGGCAAGCTGACAGGCTTGGTAACAAAACGAGACGTGGTCGACCTGTTGACCCGCCAGTTCCCGCACGCCGCGGCGCTATGCGAGCACCCGCCCAACCGCCAATGACACTGCTAATCTACATATGTATACCCTCGGACTATTAGACGATTATTGACCGCGCAGCAACGCGACCCGCCAGAGCGCCATTCTACTTGCGCACACTACATAACAGGCCCAACTCCCATTAATAAAATTCAATGATGTGTACTTGTGCTGTCCGCACTCTATTATTACATACAACGCCTATATAAAACACAGAAAGAGGGGCAAGAGGATGATGTACATCGGGAGGATTTTGGGAAGCAGTAGGAGTGTGTCGAGAATACCGTCCGTGAGCTACAGAAGAGACAAGAAGAAAGTCACCCCATCGGGCGCAGCTAATGCCACTGCGCGCCGCACGCTGGACTCATTGTTTCGCCGGCTCTTCCGACTCGGAGCCTGAGTAGTCGAAATCTTCATCGTCGTCGTCTTCTATCTCGCCGTCGTCCATCGACTCTTTAAGCTGCAGGTGGGGCGATCAGTGACAAGCACGAGATGTAGTAGATGTAGATGGGACTTGCCATCTCGACTAGTTCGTGGCATTCACTCAGATTGGCGTTGATGATGCCCTGCCCCTCCGGGATCGTTCCATCGACGCCGATGAAGCGGCCGTCTTTGCGCATCGAGTCAATTTGGAACAGCGCCAGCTGGTACTGTGGGTTTGTAATCAGCACACCTGCTCTCACAAATTTTCAAAATTGAACGCACGGGGTATAGATCGCGGGGATTGAAAGGCCCGCCGTATTTAAGGACCTCATTTAAGCACTTCTTCACGGTTGTTAATTTGTTCGCCTGCATATCTATCAGCAACCCTGCAAAATCGCTGTGAAAATATAGGACATACGACTGGCATCAGCTCCTCAGATACTGGCTCGCTCGAGGAAAGCAGTCGATAGATGAGGCCGTAACACCGTCGAAGAAGATACAAAAGCACCTGCGGTCACGCGGTTAGGCAGAACAGAATTGAATATTCGCGATGTTGCTTACGAATTGGCCGGAAGGGCGGTTCCCTTCCGAGTCTACGAATTTTCCGTCGACCCGCATCTTGTCAATCTCCTGCAGGCTGAGCGAGTAGTTCCATAGGTCAGTTTCGCGGAGGCTCCACCGGTGTGTCATCACCAGATTCTCGAGCTCAAACCGGATCTCGCTGAGGCGATCGTATATCGGCTTGAGCGACGACGCGACGTTCTTCGAGTCCTCGTTCGCCTTGATCTCGTGTGAGATCTCAAAGCATTCTTCAAGCAGGGATGAGCAGATCGCCTGGGACGACGGGATCACGCCGCCGGCGCCAAGGAATTTGCCGTCGACGCGCGTCCTGGCAGGGAGCAGAGGGGACCGCGGTCAGCTAGCGTGTTCACGCGGGCGGCCGTGCTCCGCAGATAAACGGAAACAGACATCATAAAACGGGAATGTACTCAACGAATCAATCCGGCGCAGCTCCTCCTGAAGCGGCTTGAGCTCGGCCTTCTGCGAACCCTCCTTCGCTGCGAGTGCGACGAGCTGCCGGCGGATGGTGACCAACTTCTGGTGCACCGGCATGAGCTCGGGCGATATTACCGCGAGCGATTCCTGCAGCTGCTCCACAATGGCGTCTGCGCGCCGCGAGACATTAAGACCAGCGCAAGGCGGTGAAAAATAAGTAGGACGTACCGCACTCGTTCAATTGGCGCTCAAGCAGTTTGGTCAGCGCCTTGGGGTGCTTTGCCTGCTCGCCATCCTGGTGGACGATGCTGCGTAGTTCCGTCAGGCGGCGGTGGAAGGGCGCAAGATCCGCTTCGTTGTACACCGCGGACTCGTTCATGTGATTTAGAATTTGCTGTTGGCAAAGCACAGGCGTAAGTACAGCGGACGGACGGGGGGCAGGGTGAAGGAGAGCACAACCCGGCGTTCCTTTCAGACGGTCATGGGCACCCGCACGGGGGGTGCAGGACACGCGCCGGGCGGGCTAAGAGTAGGCACTGACCCGCATGGAGGCAATCTGGCAATATGTCGCGGGTGCGTCGCGGGT
This sequence comes from Hypholoma fasciculare, assembly GCA_016801325.1. NCBI lineage: Eukaryota > Fungi > Basidiomycota > Agaricomycetes > Agaricales > Strophariaceae > Hypholoma > Hypholoma fasciculare. The sequence continues at coordinate 41,668 of JAEKIV010000245.1, forward strand.
CTTGCCGATGGTGAGGTAGAAGAGCGAGAGCAGACTGAACACGTCGGCGAGGGTGGTGTCGAGCCTGTTGTTGTACGTCGAGTTGTCATCGCGGATGTCGTTGAGCTTCGTGACTGCGGGGGGTTATTGGCCGCTCGGGCGCAGAATAGGCGGACGACGGACTTTGTTTTACGACAGCTTGGTACTGCTGGTTGACATCGGAGGCCTTTATGAACTCGCCCCGGTCTTTCTTGAGTGCGGTTAGTCTGTTCCGGATGCTGCACGATATGGAATCAGAGTGTGGTGGGCTAGATCCGATGAATGCTTACTTGATAAGCGCCTCGAGGATAGGAAGTTCTGTTGGTGCGGCGAATTAGCAGAGAAACGAGAGGAGTGGGCGTGTCCGGACCTTCCTGGGGCACGGGCGCCATGGGCATGTAAATAGAAAAGGGCAAAGAGGACCTGCAGCCAGAGTCCATCGATTCCATCCGCCACCTTCCCACGCCTGCTAATCTAATCTCTATATAAGTCGCCCCTGGCCTACAAACACCTCATTCTCATCCTTTCACGGTATGGACAGGCTCAAGGGGGCGCGTACTCTCGACTGCTTCCTGCATAGTCTCGCTCAGAGCATTTACCACAGGTCACCGAGGCAAGGCGGGCCGCACTCGCAAGTGCCACCAAACGCGCCGCGGAAGCAGAATCCCTCGCCAAGGAGAAGGCGCTTCTCTTGCAGCAAAAGACCGACGAGGCGTCTGACCTGCAGAAACGGGTCGAGCTATCACGGCAAAGGAATACATTGAAGAAAGATCTACTGGCGGCCTTACAGAAACTCGACGAGACCAAGAAGAAGTACGTCGCGCTTGTCGCTCCGGCTGTGACGCGCTGGTAAATCACGCTGGCGTAGACTGGCTGCCGCCACCGAGAAGGCAGATCGCCTCGGAAGCAAGGTACAGGCGCTACATGACGAAGCCGACACCTTTGAATCGAAATACCAGGTCAGAATCAGCGCAGACAGTTGGCGAGCTGGGCTCACTTTGGAAATCTTGCGTAGACGTCCAAAAAGGACTACAATCAGCTCATCGCCGAGATGGATCATCTGGGGATCAACTAACACTACTGACAACCACAGCCATTGTCTCGTTCTGGGATCCCAGGGTATCTGACCGAGACAACATTCTGCTAGATTAGAGCATTTCAGCTAATTGATGTACGCATGTCGCGAGTAGAAGTAATGTAAGATGAAAATAGCATGATCGCGCGCAGATAAGCCATGAGTTGGCCATGAGCACAGCTTGCATCGATCCGAGGGCATCGTGGAGGGTACAACGCGTCCATGGATGATGTGGTCGTGGAACAAGAGGCGCGAGCTGCGATTG
>JAEKIV010000246.1:5844-58159 GCA_016801325.1 Hypholoma fasciculare
CCCACCCAGCGGCCTCGCGCTCCGTGTTCCCGCCCGAGCTATCGCACGGGCGCAGCCCAACCTCAGCAGCTCGTGGTTTTTTGTTTGTGCGGAGCAGCGCGAGAGACGAGCGTGGACCTATCAACGTCACGAATACCACGGCAGTATAGGTGAGACTGAAGGGAAAGTATAATTACACACTGCTTCTGGGCCTCATCGTACTCCATACTTATACTGGTTGGTCTCTTGGTCGTCGGTATAAAACACTTTGTCCAGGTGCATAAATGAAATTAAATAATGACTTGTTCTGTTTCTACTGCGTTCTATCAGGCTCTCAATCCATCGTCGCACTGACATGCACGCTGGGCCTGCGTCTCCACTCTCAGCGGAAACCTAGGATCTCACACTCTCCTGCGGACTCATACAGAAATTTAAGTGTCAGTTCACAGGCCCCTATGAGTGCTCCTCAAGATCTAGGCCGTATATGCATACGGACATTGAGGATGCGAACTGAGTTAGAAAGAAGTAGTGTTCCCGTCCGCTTCCTTTAGCCGCTCTTCTGCCGCTCTAAAACGACCAAATCGCTTGATACAACAAGAGACGCACGCTCTACGTGCTCCGTAAACGCAGCGTGTGTACGTTGGACCATGGCCGTTAGAGTCCTAGCCACGCGAAAAGCATGCGTCCACCGCCAAACACATCGAGGGAAAGGAATAATATCAAACACACACCTCGTCCGGAACGCGAAGCACTGCGTGCGTGCGTGCGCTTCCTAAGCGGAAACGTGCTATCAACTTCACAGGCACGGTGCTTATAGATATCTCGCCGCAGGTAGCGCTTCATCCAAGGCCATCGGCGGAGCGCCCATTGAATGACAATAATCGAGGATGGCGATGCAGTTTGCCGAGTTACGAAAAAGCGCGTGTATTTCCCTGCATGTCGGTGCCTCTCTGACACGTCTATCTAGCCCTCCCCGTGACGTACCATCGCTCAAGAACACTGAGATATGAGCGTGCGCATTGCATCTTGCCAACGCACGAAATAAGTGTCGCGTACACCCATCCCGTCCCATCTTCTGCTGCAGAGCCTGCATGCGTACCGTGAATCGGCGGCGATCAACTTCCACATTCGTGGCCACCTAGAATAAGAGATGCACACTGATCTGCGCTGCGCCGCCCGCAGGTGCTTGATCGCGGGGGTAAACACCCGGAAAGGATAGCGCAACATGCCTACGCTGGAGATAACGCGTATGCATCTATATGATGAACACAGGGAGGCGACGAAACGCTGCATTTTAAGCGTACAGAAAATAATTCCGGCGTTCGTCTTTAATATGTTCGAAATTCGAATAGCTCAGTGCTTCCACTAAGTGTTGATTGAGGATACACATAATTTGAGACGCGGCTATGTATCACTGCCATGCGCTATCGGAGTACTTACTACTTGCTCAACCGACGTGTATACCTTACCCGGCGCTTCTGAATCACTTCCCCGGCGTATTGTCTGGGTCTGTGGACCCGTGTGTCTGCTCAATAACAGGCCGTACGGCGCTCTGAAATCCTCAGCCCGCCCCAGCCTCCGTATGCAATAGGTAAGATGGGGAACACAGCGCGAGGGTAGGGGATGGAGGTAGATGAGTTTGGAGATCAGCCTCTCAACATCAAATTTAAAATTTCCAAGGAACTAATTTACAGAGAATGAACGGCCGTCTTGGCTGAATTGGTGTAACTAATCCTCATACCCTACTGTATACACTCGAACATCTAATCCAGCCGCTTGCTTCTGTGAAACGAGGTCTGATACCTGCTGTCTTTTCTCCGCAGAATGCATTTCATAGACAACGATATGCACTGCTGTCCATGGCAAGACGCTCCGTGTAGCAATTCCTCCTTGCCTTCCCTCGAGGAATATTCGCAGTGTTTCGACAGGGAAATCAATTTGTCCACATAAGGAGAAATCCTGTAGGTGCAGACAAATAACTCCATCATGGCCTGTTTCAACAAATGCTCGCAGAAATCTGTCAGCATCACGAGTACCGTGGCACCACGTATGAGGCTCAAGGGAAAGTATGGTGAGTGAAGGGCAGTGGCGGAGGATTTCCATCGTCTCCATGAATGATTGATCTATATTGAAGTGCAGCAATGATAGTTTCGTAATATATGGAGACCTTGAAAGGAAATTGGACAGGGAGAAATCGAGAAATTGGACACGGGTTTCAAGTGTCTCCAGAATTGGCGCGGTAATTCTTTTGAGAATACTATGAGCTCCGGGCGAATCCGTATCTTGAATTTCTTCCTTGACAATGAACGTCTTCAGAAAGGGGAGGATGATTGTATCAGCATAATCCTCGTCTGAATCATACACATTGATTTTGCAAAATTCAAGGCGTCTTGCTTGTTGCAAAATTCTGCCTATCTGATTTTTGGTATCGCCATGGAGTGTCACAGAGGTAAGGACGGCCCAGTTGACGTTGAACATTCGCACGGCATTTTTCAATGTCACATTTCTGAGTGTCGGCGAGGCAAGTAATTTGCTGTCATGAAACACAAGATGCGACATCCTGTTATCAAAGCACAAGGAAGCTGATTCGAGCAGGGGGGCACCAGCAGGCACCAAGGCGGCAATGCGAGCCATGATTGTTGGAAGGGTCCGATTGTATGAAGATATTTGAATTTTTTTCCAGCGGGTTGAATAACTCAGAAGGACGTCGAAAAGGATGCTTGTGGGGTCAGAATCGCTGCCGTTAAATGGCGAGTAAAAGTCAGCGGCGTCCTCTATGATCACCGTGAGAGTAAGTTCACCCGCGCGCTCGAACCACTCGATAGCCCGTTGAGCAAGATTTACATAAATTTCTTCATCTGTTCTGTCATAGTGCAAGGACTGTTTTTGGAGGGGCACACTCATAGAAGCCCAGATAATTGGGGTCGTCAGCGCAACGTATCGCATTCCACTGCAGATTTGGCCGAGGGTGTAAGGCATTGGAGTGTGGCCGTAAGACAATTTGGGTATGTCGCCTTGCACGCATGCAACGCATATCTCGCGAAGCACATCTTCTGGAAGCTTTCGAAAAGGAGCAAACACTCGGTCATGATCTGCAAAAGTGTCCAAGATCGCCGCTTCCTCTTCCCACAGGCGGTGCAGCTTGTTCTGGGCCTGTTCAACCTGCAGCTTCAATTCCTGAATATGAGCCATCTGTTCCGATATCTGAGCGTCGACCGCCTTCAATTTCGCATTAGTCGGGGCCATGGATTCCAGGATTATCGCCCTTTCTTCGTCGGTAGGAGGCCGATTGGTTTTGAGCAGTGTCGCTAGAACTGAAGTACGTAGAATAGAGCATTATGATTGAGGTGGCTGATAGCTACAGATCGCGAAGTGACTCACTGGATGACATGTCCTGATACATTCTATTTTGCTTTTGCATGTTTCTGCGGAGGAGAATCTGGAAGAGATGGTTCAAAACAACGTGTCGCCGCCGACTGGGTCGGTCGATATTTTAGGCCCATTTTATTCACACGCCAGGGCACTGATTTGTCCGCAGTGCAGCGGGTGTACACAAGCGTGCATTGGCGAGTATGAAGACGTCAGCCAAGTTTTAAATTATTATGAAAATGTGTACACCATCTATTGGAGCATAGGGTTATTTAGAAGACAAGTGTGCATAAGCGTGCATATGACAGAACAAGACGCGTACTGACATCCATATACCGGCTCGCCGCTTACTGGGCGGCATACAACCCTTTGTAGGGGTATATATATACAGCTAAAATCTCATTATATATTCCTCAAATTTCCACTATACTGCGCTCTCATTCTGTGATGGGATACTTGTATATCGAAACCCTCCGCTCATACTTATTTCTTCTGCATTCAGCACCTCTGATCAAGGTGGGAACAAATGTTGGACTCTGCCGGCGGCTGCCGGCTGCCGGTTGATCGTGTCTTCCAGGTCTTTCTCCCCCCCTTACCTTTGCATCAGACCATTTTTGAATATTCCATTCATCACAGGTATACATCTACCACATCTGCTCTACACCCCAACCCATCCAGCAGCGCCTCCGCGCTGCGCACCGTACGCGCCTGTCTCGCCTCTCAGAGTCATGAGTCATTCTCTTCCCGTCCAGTCCAGCCGTCAGCTGTCCCAACGCCCGCAGATTCAGACGCTCGCGCTCACCCCACCTGCTCTCAATCACAGACACCAATCGGAGCACCCCGTACGCGACGACCTCTCTTCATCATCCACCTACTCGCCAAATTTGAAATTTGAAGCCCAGTCTCCTTATTTGAAGCCTCGCCATTGCACACAGACGCACGCGCTGTTAACCCCTCTCACTTCCATATTTCATGCTTTCCAGCCATCTAGCGTACGTTGTACGCATACACGCGGTCCTGCCATCGTTTTCATCCCTCCCTCACTGTTCCCTGCTTCTCGCCCCGCCTCCTCTCTCACACCAAGCTTTCATCGATATCCTCCCACCAAATATCTTCCCCCAGCCAAATATTCTCCTCCCACCATCCGTTGGAACCGCACACCCGCGTCCAAATTAACATGAACTCAAAGTGAATCGCCCAGCGCACAGCTTGTCCGCCGTCTCTGCAGCAATCGCCGCATTTGTAGAGTGCACATCCTGAGCTTACTCCTGCTGCATTAACTGCTGCGGATTCCAGGCTTGCAATTCACCCGAACCGCATCACGGGTTGGAACACATGCCACCGCAGACTTTCCTGAGCATTTTCCCTCAGTGGGTTGTTCATTCATCCAGTTCGTCACATTCTCTGCGCGTTCACACACTGGCTAGATCTAACATAGATATTACGAGCTATCTAGACTTGGTCCAACACGACACGCCACGCAGCATCTTCCATACACCCAAATGACGGCGCGTATACAGCGCACCATAGATGCATCATGAATATGCAAAAACGAACGCACACATTCCCCAGCACATCTCGTCGCGTCTGCCCTTCTTCGCCGTGGATTCTCACTCCCACCACGCACGCTCGCGTCCCTTATCACCTACACCCATTCCCGGCATCCCGCTGCTTGATCTCCACACTCCCAGTGCGAATGGACATATATACGCACGCATCGTTTTTTCTCAGCCGGCGTGCACGTGCATGCCACCAACGAATACAAGGGTCAGGTCGTATACATCTCGATGGACATTACCGAGTGCGCCTCTTTCGCTGCATATCTGCCCCTCTGACACGTACACAACCCAGCTCGACAAGGCACGACCCGATATGCGCTGTCTACGGTATTCCAAAGACCCAATGCGTGTACGCGAGCGTCCGTATCATACACGCAGGAATCACGCGTGCGCCGCGTCGCTCACATCCGCCTCCGACCGCGTACCCATCGCCAGCGAGTCACCGTCCAACATCCACTAACGGCGCCTGCATACGCCCCGGAAATCGCCGGCTCTTCACGACTCTCACCCGCCTCCATATCTCGTGCACAGTCTAGCTCGTGTCGTCCGACGTGGACATCGCCGTTTCCGTCACGCATGGACAGCGCGATGGATATACACGCTTTACGTTGGTGGGTACGTGTATGGGCTCTTATTATGACGGGAACGGGGAGGATAACTAACAATGTACGTTCCGAGAATAATGGGAGCCGCGCGTGCACTGACTCGCTTCACGCAGCTGGCGGCAGCCGTGCGCGCAGAAGGCCCGGCAGTCGGTACGCTCGTACTCAAGCATCCCTCCCGTCTACGCTGGGGTCACGCGGCCGCTTCGCCAAGCATCGCGTCGTCTCGCACACCGGGTCCGCGTCACGCGCGCTGTGGTACACATAGTAGTACGTTATTTAGACTTTCCGGAGCGTCATCGAAGCTCATCCACTTCTTCACAGATTAAAAGGAACCATTGTGCGTACTACGAGAACGCGGCGAGCGCGCTGGGCCTTGCGTCATGTTGCAAAAGTGCATAGGCGGCATCCAGCTCTTGTGCTTCGCCGACTATACTTCCGCATTTTTGTTCTGCGATGACAAGCTAAAGGAAAAAAATGCGAGTGCTCCACCGCCGTCACCGTGATCGCTGCTGCGAGAAGAGCAGCACACGCGCCCTTCGCCGATGCTCTTTTCCTTCTCACCTGCCTCTCATCCGACCACCTCTCCTTTTTTAATCCCAGCGCACGCGTATAACTAGTTCGGCGTTCTTATATCCGTCTGCGCACTCATGATCACGCCCCATCCGCTCCTTTAGTGCCACCCATTCACGGCCGGACCCACACGGTGCGCCTCGCAGTTTACTCTCGGCAGATATCTATTGTCCTAAACACGCACGCCGCACATAGAAAAAAACGCGCCCACTTGCGCTATGGATGGAATATTTAATGAGATTCGCGAAGCCACTCACTGGCTCGCAGGTGAATATCTGTCTGTACAAAATACCGAAAAAAATCATTTAGAGTTTAAATTGAACAGACAATCGAATAAAATCGGGTAAAGACAACCGCTTGAGGTTAAAGAGAATATATGTATACATTAATATCTAATCCTTCTGCCCTCTTCTGCGAAACGAAATCTGATATTTGCTGGGGTTTCTGGTCGGATCGTTTAACATTGATGTCAATGACAACCTTTCGCCATGGCAAGAGGCCCAGTGAAATAGGATTTCGTTGTTTTTCTTCGAGAAATTTGCGCAACATTTCAAAAGAGAAATGGATGCTTCCCAAGAAAGTGAAATCCTGCAGGTGCGGACAAACAACACCATGATCTCCGTCTTCAACAAATGCTCGGAGGAACCAATCAACATCGCGAATTTCCCTGAATGGCTTGTTATGACGAAGGGAGAGAGTGAGTAAAGGGCAGAGGCGGAGAAGTGCCATCGTCTCTGTTAATGTTTTATCTTTGTCAAAGTACAGGAGCGAAAGTTTCTGAATATATGGTGATCTCTTGAGGAAATCTGAGAGAGAGAGGTCGAAACAGTGAATGTGGGTTTCAAATGACACCAAACTGGGTGCCGTGATTGTTTCGAGTATGCTTCGACTGTCAGGTGGCTCCAGACCATTAGTTTTGCCGTAGATAATCAGAGTCTTCAGAAAGGGCAAGATGATTTCATGAGTGTAGTGCTCCTCCAGGAAATACACAAGGATTTCGCAATATTCAAGGCACTTAGTTTGCTGCAAAATTCTCCCTATCTCGTGTTTGGTATTGCCGCTGAGCGTAACGGACGTGAGGATGGCCCAGTTGACGGTGAACATTCGAAAGGCATTTTCCAGCGTCACATGCCTGAGTGTCGGTATTTTGAGCAGTTCGCTGGTTTGAAGTACAGGATCGGGTATTGAACTCTGAAACCAGAGTATGACAGACTGCAGCAGGGGAAGATCGGCAGCCGTCAAGGCGGCAATGCGAATAATGGGTATTGGAAGTGTAGAGCAGTATGAATGATAGTGAAACTTCTTCCAGCGTTTTGAATAGCTAAGAAGCACGTCGAAAAATACGCTTGCCGGATCAGACTCACTGTTGTCGAACGCTGTGTAAAAGAGGGGGGTGTCCAGTAAGATTACAGTGAGAGCGAGTCCACCTGCTCGCTCGAACCACTCGATAGCCCTCTTAGCAAGAACTGCATATGGTGCTCTAGGCAGCGTGAGGTTGTAGTAAGACACGTAACTGGTATCTATTTTCATTGTTGCCCAGATGAGCGGGGTGGTCAGCGCGACATGTCGCATTCCGCTGCAGATCTGTCCAAGAATGTAAGGCATCGGAGTGTGACCGTAAGACAATAATATTGGGGTACTATGTCGTCTTCCACTGTGCACGCAACACATATATCGCGGAGCACATCTTCTGGGAGATTTCGAAAGGGTGCTAATGCTTGACATTGATGTGGCTAATAGCTATAGATCACTAAGTGACTTACCGGATGACATGTCCTGATCCATTCTATTTTGCTGTGGGATGTTTCTGCGGAGGAGTGCAAGAGCGGCTATGGTGGATCGATGGTTCAAAACAACGTGTTGTCTGGGGCGGACCGGCCGGTCGCTATTTTAGTCCCGTTTTATTCACACGCTAAGGTTTTTCCGGAGTGCATGTGTCTCCTCTCATGTTCTTCCCGTCCAGTGACTCCAGTCTGGCTGTTCCGACAGCGCCTACAGATTCAGCTGCTCGTACTCGATCGCCCCACCTGCTACCCTCCCACAGACACTAATCCGAGTACCCCGTACGCGACGATTTCTCTCCCTCCAAGGGCCTTGATCCACCCACTCGCCGAATTTGAAACTTTGAATTTGAAGCTTGCGGCCCAGTCTCTCTATTTGAAGCTCAGGCACCTCGTTCAAAGTCTCCCCATCGTACACAAATGCACGCGCTGCTCACCCCTCTCAGTCCCCCATCTCAGCCAGTTACATGTATGCCAGCTTTCCGGCGTATGTCCCACGCGCGCACGCAGTCCCGCCCTCCTTTCAATCCCTCCCTCGCTGCTCCTGGCTTCTCGTTCCGCCTCCTCTCACACGCCGACCATTATTCCTCCCGCCATCTATCATTCCCCAGCTAAATATCCTCTCCCCGTCATCCGATGGAACCTCACCGGCCTCAACCCCGTATATAAAGCAACATGGACTCCAGCTTGTCCACCGTCTCCTGCTCCAGGAACCATTGCAGATTCCGGGCTTTCAATTCACATCAGCGGCGAAACGACCAGTCATTCGGCACCCTAGTGCGCTCTCTTTGTAGACAAACACAGGCCACCTGTACTGCGTCGCGAGTTGGAAGGCATGCCACCGCAGACAGGAACCGCGCCTTCACTGTGATTTACCCTGAGTGGGTTGTTCATTCATCCAGTTCGTCGCATTCTCTGCGCGCTCACACGCTGGCTAGAACTAACATACATACTGCGAACTAGCTAGACTTGGTACAGCACAACACGCCACGCAGCGTCTTCCATACGCCCAAACCGCGGCGCGTATACAGCGCACCATAGACGCGCGCGTCATGTGTATTTCAAAACGAAATGCGCGCTCAGCGCACGGACCCTGCATACCTCATTGTGTCTGCCTATCTTCCCCGTGGATTCTGGCTTCCACCACGGACACCCACAGCCATCCGCAATCACACCCACCCCTGCGTACTGCTGCCTGATCTCCAGACTCCCGGTGCGAAGGTGCGAATGTACATACATCCACATGCGTCGTTCCTCTCTCGGTCGGCGGTGCACGCACATGTCGCCAACGAACAAAAACACAAGGGCCAGGCCGTATGCTTCTCCATATGTATTACCGAGTGCGTCTCATTCACTACATCTGCCTATCTGAAACTTACGCATCCCAGCTCAACACAGCACGACCCGATATGCGCTGTCTACGGTACTCCAAAGACCCACCGCGTGTACGCGAGCGTCCGTATCATACACGCAGGAATCACGCGTGCGCCGGTCGCATCCTCCTCCTCCCGCATACCCATCGCCTGCGAGTCACCGCCCAACCTCCACTAACGGCGCCTGCATACGCCCCGGAAATCGCCGGCTATTCATGACTCTCACCCGCCTCCGTATCTCATCCAGAGTCAGAGATGCACTGTCGCCTGCTCCATTGCTCGCGTAGTCCGACATCAAACTCGCCATTGTCGTCACGCACGGGCAATGTGATGGATATACACGTAGACGGGGAGTGGGTAGATGTACGCGTTCTTATTATGATGGGGATGAAGGGAGGATAACCAAACTTGTACGTCCCCAGCACACTGGGATCCGCGCGTGTACTGATTCTATTCAAGTAGCTTTCGACGCTGTGTGCGCAGAGGACTCCGCGTGCGGTACGCCTGGCCTCGAACGTCCCACCCATCCACGCAGGGTGCACGCGACCGCTCCGCTGAGCATCACATCGTGTCGTGCGTCTAGTCTCCACTCATGAAGGCCTCACGCATACTCAGAGCCTCCGAGACTTCACCGCGCACGCTGGGGAAAGTACGCGTGGCAGAGGAAGGGTGCCCTCGTGCGTCCATATACTCTGGATAGGTACACATAGTAGTACGTTATTTAGACGCTCCCCCACGCCGTCGACGCTCATCCACTGATTTACAGATTAAAAGGAACCATGGTGCGTGCTACGAGAATGCGGCGAGCGCTCCGGCTATTGCGCCATGTTACAAACGTGCATAGGCGACCGCTTCGCAGCTTACTCTCGGAGGATTATGATATCAATTATCCTAAGCACGCACGCCTCACACAGAAAGCGAGGTGCCGACTCGCGCGATGTGGTGGAATATTCGGCAAGATCCCGTGAAGCGTTCTCATTGGCCCGCAGATGGTTATCTGGCCGCATAAAGTGCCAAAAAAAAAACATTTGCAGTTTAAATTGACCGGGCCATCGATGAAATTCAGTAAAGACGACTGCTCGGGGCTAAAGAGAGTATATGTATACATAAATATCTAATCCCTCTTGCCTCTTCTGTGAAACAAAATCTGATATTTGCTGGGACCTCTCGCCAGACCCTTTAATATTCATGTCAATGACGACCTTTCGCCATGGCAAGAGACCCAGTTCAAGAAAATTCCTTTTTTTTTCTTCGAGAAATTTGTGCAACGTTGCAAGAGAGAAACGGATCTTTCCAGAGAAATTGAATTCCTGCAGGCGCGGACAAATAACACCCTGATTTCCGTCTTCAACAAATGCTTGGAGGAACCAATCAACATCGCGAATATCCCCATACGTCGTGTTAGGATGAAGGGAGAGTTCAGTGAGTAAAGGGCAGTGGCGGAGAAGTTCTATCACCTCTGTCAATGATTGGTCCTTGTCGAAGAACAGGAGCGAAAGTTTCCGAATGCATGGTGATCTCTTGAGAAAATCTGACAGAGAGAGGTCGACAAATTGAATGTGGTTTTCAAATGACTCCAGAATGGGTGCCGTGATTGCTTCGAGTATGCTTTGACCGTCAGGTGGATTCATACCACTAGTTACGTCTTCTCTGAGTCTCTCAATCCGTCGCTGGACCCGAAGAGAATCCATGGCTCCAAATCTCCCCGTCCACACTCTCAACGTGTGCCTCCAGTCTCGGAAACACGCAGAACGCAAAGCGCCGACTCAGGCACTCGTGTGCGCTTCCTCGGCGAGCCCGGGCTAGGCATGCCGCAGCCACAGAAACCGCGAGGATGGATATACATACTTATATCTGCAGGAGGCGCTCCCCGGGCCGCGTGTACATGCGAGCAATACACGGTGCCGTCGTCATAGGCCTTGGTAGGTATCCCATAACCAATATCATATCACCAGTACCTGTACATCTTGTTCGGTGCACGCCTCCCCCTCTAACGCGTCCACGCAGCTCGTCACGACACCGTAGTGAAAAACACACTGCGTGCACATGGGTTTCAGCCACGCAGAAAGCACGCGTGGTGCCGTGCACACCCATCCCGGGACAATCAACATCTTTGAAGCGAACAGCTCTCTAGGGATGCAACAGAACGCAGGCTATGAGTGTTTGTAATCGAGTTATCAGCATACGTCATTTGTTTCAAGCCATTAATGATTTGGACTCGTATGTGAAGGGTTATTTAATTTATTACGCGCTGAGCATTTGCAATTAAATAGGTTGCGTGAGAATTAAATGGGACCAAGGTCCAAAATAGGGATTATGTAGTGACTTTGCAGTGTGTTGACACGTGGTCGTATGTACGTTGTCGTCAACCATTGTCCTACTGCTCTCAAATATTCTCAGAAACGTCTTGGAAACATCCCAAAGCGAAATCGAATGGATCAGAACAAATTGTCCAGTATGTCGCTCAGCTATCCGTAGATCATGAGCGCGATCAATGCTCTGTCCCAGGTACTTCTGTTCTAGAGACGCTACTCAAAACCAATCGACCGCCCACCGATCAAGAAAGAGCAATGATAGTAGATACTATAGCCCCAAATCAAGCGAAATTGAATGTTCTCAAAGCGCAAATACCTGAACTGATAGCCCATATCGAAGCGTTGAAGTGGCAGGTTGAACGGGGTGAGATTGAGCTGCAGCGCATGCGGGAAGAGGAAGCAGCTATCTTGGACACTTTCGCGGGTCATGATCGAGTTCTCTCTCCCTTTCGAAACCTCCCAGAAGACGTACTTCGTGAAATCTGTGTTGCGTGCGTGCAAGGCGACATACCTGAATTGTCTTATGGCCACACTCCGATACCTTACATTCTTGGCCAGATCTGCAGTGGAATGCGTCACGTCGCGCTGACAACACCAATTATCTGGGCCGCTATGAGTGTCAATATGATTAGGAAGTTATCTTCCAGTCGGATCAATACAGGTGAACCGACTTATGTGATTCTTGCTCGGAAGGCTATTGAATGGTTCGAACGAGCCAGAGGTCTACCTCTCACTGTATTCTTACAAGACACCAGCAGGTTGTACACGGTGCTCAATGACAGTTGTTCCGATCCAACAAAACCCCTTCTCGACGCCCTTCTTACGTATTCAGCTCGTTGGAAAGAAATTCAATTCACTTCATCCGATCGGACCCTTCCCCGAGCCATTATTCGCATTGCAGCCCTGACGGCTGCCGATGTTCCCCAGCTGCACTCGGTCTCCCTGCACTTTAGCCATTTGATTCCAAACCCTGGGCTTCACGACAGCGAATTACTCAAAATACCAACACTCAGGCATGTGACATTGAAAAATACCTTGCAAATGCTCACAGTCAACTGGGCTGTCCTCACCGCCGTTACGCTCCGTGACGAAACAGCATCCGAAAACGAGATAGCGAAAATTTTGCAGCAAACCAAGCGCCTTGAATTTTGCGATATTTGTCTGCGTTGTTTAGACGCACATTATGCTCATAAAATCAACCTCCCCTTTCTGAAGACTTTGATCATCAGCGAAAACAACAGCAATGTAGGCTCATCCGGTGCTCATAGTATACTGGAAGGAATTAATGCCCCAATCTTGGAGACATTCGAAACTCGGATTCAATATTTCGATCTCTCTCTCTGTGATTTCCTCAAAAGATCACCACATATCCGCGAACTTTCTCTCTTGTACTTTGACCAAGATCATTTTTTGACGGAGACGATGTCTTTCCTCCGTCTTTGCCCTTCACTCACCGCACTCTCTCTTCAAGCTTACGATTTTTACACGCGTATTCCCAATGGTGATCGCTTTCTGCGAGCATTGGTTGAAGAGGGCAATGATGGTGTTATTTGTCCGCACCTGCAGGATATCACTTTCCCGGGACAGATTTGTTTCTCTCTTGAAACGCTGCGCATGTTTCTCAGGGGAAAGCAAGGAAATCTTTCTGGGCCAGATCTCTTGCCATGGAGAAGAGTTGTCATTGACATCGGTGATATACAGTCCATAAAGAGACGTCGCCAAATATCGGACATCGTTTCCTTGAAGAAGGCGGCAGGATTAGATGTTCGTACTTACCCGTAGTGTCATTCGCCATGCGCAAATGATTTCGTTCGATCTTATTTGATAATCTAATCAATCCCCCCAAATAAATACGCGCTCATCCTAGGGCGGTAACACGAATATCGCGCGCTCACAAGCGCACGTAGACAGGCGTGACCACCTAATCACCTCGCCGCTCTCCCAATCAGCGCTGTGTGCACCACATGTGCACCCCTGCACACATGCACGCTCAGGCTGGGGCGCGTGTGGTCAAAACGATGGTTGCGTGCGAGCGCATCCCCACTCTGTGAGAGGTGCGATTCACCTCTTCGGGCGCGTAGTACATACATGCCTCCCTCCTTCAATCGCGCCCGTCCACCCGATCTTGGCTCACGCGTCTGTTTCGCTGCCACCCTACCCTCAACCGCGTACGCACGCGGCCACGCCGCACCGCGCCTGCCATCGGCTCATGTGGCGTGGGAACGTAAGCTAAACATCAGCCGGACGCGGCCGTTTCTCCTCTCCCAACTTTCTCCCATGAAACCACCCCAGCGGCGAGCCCACGCTCGCGCTCCTATTCTCTCTTCTCGCCCATCCAGTTTCGAGGCTCTCCCTCTCCCTCTCCCTCTCTCCCCCTCCTATCTTGCCTCCTCGTTTCAACCGTCTATGCTGGCGCACGCGCCCTTTTGCTAAGTCTCCCTTCCAAGTCCGGCCAGACCAGCCCCCCTCCCAATGTCCACCCGAGGCGAAGGAATATATCGAACACCATGCCGATACCGCCTGACCTGGCACATAACTCGACATCAGTCTCTGAATCCACGGCCGCGCCTGCACCCTGCACTGCTTTCTATGTCTCTTCCGCTCCGCTCCACCTCCGCGCGTTGTGTGTCAACTATCCGCAGGAATCCAACATCAAACACGCGTCTCACACGGGAACGAACGGATACGCGTATCGATTTTCGCTTCTTCGACAGGATTGGGCTACGACCTTTCACATGGAGACGCGCGCCCCTTCTGCGCAGTGCGTACGTTCTCCTCCCAGGCCTGATCGTTCTGGTCTGACCACATGTACTTACAGGAACGGTGCGGATGCACATGTCACTTCCAAGCATCGTGCCCCCTCGGTCGTGTGCCCAACGACACACGCGCCAGGCGGAATGCATTTTCGCGCCTGTTACCCAGTATGTCTTCATCGCTACACGTGCGAGTCTGCCGTCCCTCACACGCTCGTCCAGCTCGACGCGACACGACGCGACACGCACCGTCTTCCGTACTCCCAGCACCCAACATGTGTACACCGGTATGCGAACGACCAAGTCACTGCCACACTGAAAAAATGCACCCGCCACGCCGAGAATCGAGTCGCGACTCGTATCAGTGTCGCGCATCGGCTCTCGCTCAAGTTCAACTTCCAACCGAGCCCGCACGGGCACCAGCAACGCGTGATAACGCATTTGAAAACGGAGCCTGCCCTGCCGCAAGTTTCAAGCTGTTACGTCTGATGGATTTTGGACTTGAGGCGCGTAGGGGGGTCTATACGCCGCGGGCAGCGCACGGGGAGGCGACATCGTCGTTGGACGAGCCCGAATCTCCAGGGACGTAGCCCTCCGTCCCCCATCTCTTCTCCAGCTCCATCCACCGCGCGGCATGCGCACTCTTAGGGAGGCGTTCACTCAGAGCTACATTCCAGCATACACTTCTCAAGTACCACCGCAGTCCGCCCTGCATCACCCAAGCGCATCCGCCACCTCATCCCCGCCCAACCTGCCATCCGTGTCTGTAATTACCATCCGTGTCGAAGATTCTCTGGTGGGGAGGTACGCGTGTGCAGAGGGTGACTGGGCGGGAGGGTGCGCGCGTGCTTCTATAAGATTTGGGCAGGAACGAGCGCCCAAATGGGGGGAAGGGGGGGAATGGGAGGAAGGCACGCAAGCTGGTGCGGGTTGTGCGCACAGGAAAGTACGTCTCTCCCCGCTATCCCTGACGTGTTCAGGCCGTTCTAACGCGCTCATGCAGATCGAAATAGGCATAACCCCCTACCGCCGTCGTACGGGGTGCGGCACGCCGAGGTGTATTACGAAGGCTAAGGTGTGTGCCTTCCTCCCTTGCAGTTCCCCTACGGATAGCCCATGCTCATCCTCATATCATGCGGTACAGCCGTACGCGATCGATCACCTCCCCTCCCAATACCGCAACAGCGTGAAGTCAACATCGACGAGTGCGGTGACGCAATTGTCAGAGGGCTGCGTCGAGTCTCAGAACAGAAGACAAGCTATCCTTACGACGCGTCGCGCAGGCCAGTCGCAGCTGCACGGCATCCAACCGTGGCGTCCGCACCCGTTGCCTCAGGAGTCAGCATACTTTGACATCCAGCCCCTCGCGTGCTCCAGTGCATTTAGAAGAGCCGCTCTGTGCACCCATCGCTTTTAAATGTACGCTAGATACTTATCCAGTGTGCGCCGGCACTTCCATTAGGTTCTGCCCACTGACAATGCGCATGATCCAACACGGCGCCAGGCCCACGAATTCACCGTCTCCGCCTGCCGACAATGTACCCGCCCGCCGACAATCCACGCACTTGTCCTATTCGCACGCCGCCCATATCAAGCATCCTCCTATACACGGCTATGTACGCTAGAAAGAAAGCAAAGCGAAACAAAATGAAGCGTCCGCCTCCGCGCATAGGAGGCGCGTGCGCTTCCTTCCGGCGCTCGTCCCCAGGTCGGAGGCAGGTATGCGTGAGTGGTGGTGAGGCGAGCTAGGCGGGGCGCCGTCGCAATGCGCGTCAGTGGGCATCACATATCCGGCATCACAAAACAGTGTGTCTTATCCGCTGCCCGTCCGCCGCCTCTAACGTGTTAACCCAGCTCGTTATGGACATGAGGCGGGATGTTTTTCGTGGTGCCAAAACGTAGCGGGTCTGCACGGGACATCGGACGCACGCGCGTGCGGTCAGGCATACCAAACGCACGCTCGCTCTGAGTACTGGGTAGAGCATACCTCGGCGCGCACGCTCATCTCCATAGTTGCACCTCATTGCCGGCCCTTCTCCGATAACGGCCGACCGACGTATGCGCACTGAAAACCGCCAACTCACAACTCGCGCGCTCGTAATGCGCGCTATCATCTCGACCCTTGTTAAAACGTTATCGCGGGGTGGCAGGGGGTGCGACACTCGGACGCGCGACGTGCGCGCTCGCTGGCAGCGATGCCGCCGCCGTAGCCCGCTCGTTCTTTTTGTGAACAAAAAGGGCACCTGTACCGTAGAGAACGACGCGCTGGCACCGGTATACGCGCCTGTTGAGGGGGGAGTCGGAGAGCGGTGCCCCGCGGTGTGAATACAAACGGGACGCGGCATGTGCATGGGTATGCTTGGGCGAAACGAGGCGAGAAGCAGGCAGGCACTCAGGTAGATGGACGCCGAATAAGTTCGATACCAGCGCCTAGTGTATCCCGAACAGGATAGCCCCCGCGAATCTACAGACTACCACGCTCTGTGTTTGGTGCCGTCTGTCGGTGGAAGGGATATATAAGCCGAGATCTGATGCACTGTAAGAGTCGTAGCTGCACTCGAAGCGTCCAGTATCACACAGACGTGCAGATGTGAGCCTGCCACTATAGGCGTGCCCATCCCAAGGCACTTGGCGTTCGCTCCCTGCTCCTACCTCTCCTCTGACTCATGCTAGCCCAAATTTGCCGCGGCGCATAAATCATTGTCTATTACACGCCAGTCCAGGCTTCAAGCAGAGTGCGCAGTGCGCGCTGACTTTCACGTTCGACTCATCGCTTCGGCTCAGACGGTGCCTTCGCACTACGCGCCGTTCCCATCCACCCAACATACAACACGCATTTCCCGAGCGCGTTTCCATTGACCGTGCGCGTATCACGAATATCACACGCTCAAAGGACCGCCGACGCACTCCGCAGTTCGCTGAATCATAGCTGGGTCCGGTTCACGCACCGAACTCAAACTCTCTGCTTATACTTCCCGTCCGCGCTGCCTCTCGCCCTGATCACACCGACCCATACAGCGGGGTAACACAAGTTGAACGCGATGGCCGCCACTGCACTTGGGTCTCGGTTTCTTACAGTCCCTTATCCAATACAGAACAATTCCCCTCGGGCCCTACATTACCTCTTCCCAGGTGGAAGTCCCACCTCGCCCTGGGCCTCCAGCCCGCCTGAGTGTGGCCCGCGTCGACGTGCTTCGTTTAGGCTGATCAGCAGCGCCGAGGTGCCCTTCTCACAGTTCCGGCCCGCCTCGTCGACGCTAATAGGAACACCCGCAAATACCAGGACCGGGACATCCCATTGTGGAGAGTGTGCGTATGTGGTACGCTGCGAGCGCTTGCAGCCGCAGAATCCTACTCATGCAAGAATCAATGGAAGCATAGTAGCATTACATATACACGTAGGAGCTAGCTGACGCTGAAAGAAAAAATATACAGGGCGAATTTACTTGAAAGCTTACGTCTTTCAATGGTGTACGCCATCAAGAAATGTACGCATAGGTATCTTTGGCCCCGTCCACGCGCTCGATGTATTCTTTCTCCAAGAGAATCTCGATCTCCTGGCATTCACGTCAGTGTCGTGAGCACAGTCAGCGGCACCAGAACGACTTCACCTGTTTGATAGTAGGAATTTCCGGTACAACATGCCCAAAGCCAAAAATATCTGTGATGACTGCTTGTATAAGGGCTTGGTTTTTCATCGTTTTTGTGGACTTCATGATGCTGGGATGACATTTATCAAAGGATTTGTGATAATGTCAACGGAGGGACTCACCGAACAATAGTAGCCTGAATATAATATTTGCGATCCTCATCGACAGTCTTGAGAATATGTGCAGACTCCGCCTTTACTTCATCCTTGATAGGAAAATTGAGCTTGACACGGATCTTTCTCGACTTAAAGTCTGCATATCCGTTAGCATTAGATACATTTGAACCAAAGTCTAAAGCAAACACTTACTGAGATTCAAGTCGTACTGCTCCTCCTTCTTATTGATCAAGATTTTTGCCTTGACCAGAACCGCTAGAACTCGAACGAGAATGTCCTTGGAGATGGTGGTCGCAGCAACAAGCTCATCCACTGAAATCGAGTCGTTCTGGTTGTACTGCAGAAGAACCGCCATCTGGTATGAACTTGTGACCAGAATGTAGTCCCGATTAAGGTAATTCGTGCGTAGTTCGTTGTTGGAATGGTTCCATAGCCAGATCAGCTTTCTGCCCGAGTGCTTGATCTGGTAGTATTGCTGGAAGTGGCTGTAGGTGGCGAGGATCTCGACGGGAATGACAAATTCATGCGAGGGTGGGCTGAGCGGCCAGAGGTTGGCTCCGAGGACCATGATGCTAAAGTTCATATCCATGTTGCCATGTGTTCTAGCCATGTGTTCTTTAAACGAGCTAGAAAGGTCCTCACTCAAGCTCTTATCTACTCAAGTCATATTTAATAATTTGTTACAAAGTTGGTCACTGTCGACGCACCAATAATCATGCGCTGCAGCTTGTCGGCGTAGTCAAAACCACACGCTTCCTTCAATTTGGAGATCATGCTGGCCTCGCTCGTATCTGAAACTGAGGTGCCGTGGATCAGGCGTTTGGAAAATTTGGTGGTATAGAACGCTTGGAATATATCCTGATATTCGATGTATTCATAGAGAATCATCTGAAAAATGAACGCGTTAAAATAGCGCAAGGTAAAAAAAATAACACGCAATGAGCATACGACACGGTTGAGGGCGCTCTCCAGTTCATCCTCGGTCATCCTGTTATTCCTCCGCAACAACGCGTCCGCATGTTTGACAAGGATTTCGGGAGATTTGAATAAAGACGCTCCAGTGGCAGCATTGCAATTGATGAACTCTTCACAAGATCTATCCAGACTGGCAGCAAGTTTTACATGGCCGTTGAAACTCTTGTTGACGATATTTGAGTTCCTTTGATGCACCTCCAAGAGAGCGTCAACGTAAGCCTTGGGATCAAGTGAATCGATGTCGACTCCGGCTTCACCGATGAGTCTAGATATGGAGGCTAAACCGGCCTGTTTGACGTGGGCTTCAAACCGTTGCTTCACAGCCTCCAATCCTGCTGGAATCTGCAAAAGAAACTTCATCCGTCGCAGATCTTCATCCTTATTTGAATCGAGTAGATGCTGGAAACAATCCCAAATGACTTCACCGTGTTCGCCAATAAGCGCATCCAGGCATTTTCTTATGAGTTTTTGGCGGGTGGTGGTGTGCAAATAGAGCTTGACACGGTTCTCTGCCTCCTGAAGACGCTCTTCAGCTTTCTTTAAAAATTCGAGCAGGGAGTTCTCCGTCAGGGGAGTTTCCATTCCTTTCTTAAAGTGGACCTCCTCCGCGTCGATGAATGCTGTCTCGATTTGATCCTTGTATAAATCTAGGCATTCTTTCATGGGATTAGACATGTAAAGCCCCAGCGAGACGAATGAGTCGACGGTTTTATTTACAATCCACTGGTCATTTTTCTCACCATCTCGTTGCGCAGTGATGAGACGAAGAACAATGGTGGTCAATTTAGCATTGTCTTTCTGCATAGGCAGGAAGAGATTCTCTTTCCATTGCAAGAGCGCCAACTAGACAAACACATTCGCTTGGAAAAGCTGTCATACATACGATGTAATCACGCACCCTGTATACTGGGAACATGTTGCCCTCCTCTTTTTTCGAGTTAACCCAGTCGTTTAAGGATTTGAACAAGCGATTTAGATAACCAGCACTTTTCTTATACCGATCCCACTCAGTTGCGTAGTATTGTAGCAAGTCCATGTCAGAGAGGCCGTCCGCTTTCTGGGGAGATGTGAGTCCATTGAAAAGAGATGGATATCCAGACATGGCTCACTTACCTGAAGTACTCCTCTGAGATGAAGTACAAAAAATTCGTAGATTTTATTGTACAAATGGGGTCCCAGACCACCACCGCCACGCACTGTTTAAAACACAGTTAGCAAGAAACGGAGAGGAATACTATGTACACAAACGTACAGTCACTTCGATCCTCCCGTGATATACGATAGCCCGAATGGAAGTAGTCGAATATCGCCGTGTAGAGACCTACGTACTCAGCAGTGGACAGGCTTTTCTCCGGGCCATTCATGATATGATCGATGCCGGCACTAAGAAATTCCCAACGCTCGTGGAGATTGGCAGTCTTTGGAGGCAATTTCGCGAAGTAAATGTTTGGAGTAACTGCCAGTCTTTCTAGAGCCATAGTGGTTGTTTCGCAAGACGTCAATTCTCAAGCGGGTGGGACTGTGAGCTCCAATAAGCGCCCTTCGTTGATCGGTCCCACGCACCAGCTTTATCTCCCGTGCCACGTGCTGCTGTCGTGCAGAAGTTCAATCATGGCATATATGTGCTCATGCCCCTCAAATGTCACATGCTATGGCAATGCCATCGTGTTTAAATCGTTCCAATTTAAGGTTGCGCATACATGTTCCTCGCTTTCTAGTGAGTGCACTCCCTCGTTCTCGCTCAAGCTGAATGTTACGGTCAGCTAGTCACATGACAGTCTCAAACTACATATTGTAGCGTAGCTCGTCTTGTTCCTTGTCGAAACAACGCGCTCATATTCTGTGCTCTCGAAATCTTCCTTGAAAGTTCCCTCGAATATCCGGGCCCGTAACACTGCAAAAAGCAGGCGAATGCCCTCCAGTCATCGTCGGGCCGGCGGCGCCGCGGACTAAGTTACTCAGCACCAAAAATAGCGCACACTCACATCCTCTGGAAGGTTGGCCCTTGGGAGCACTTGGAATGCTCTCGGCCCCCCGACGCTGCTCGCGAAATCCATTGCGATGACGGTCACTCCTGTGCGTAAGGAGAGATGTTCGGGGTGCGAGAGTGTCCTGTGCGTGCATCAGGACGGGTCAGATGATCGTGAAAAGGTGGAGGCGCGCGGTTTAGCGGGCGCGAAGCGTGGCGTGGCGATACGAAACGAGGCGAGGCGATACGAAGCGAGGCGAGGCGATACGAAGCGAGGCGATACGAAGCGATATGAGGCAAATACGATACGAGGCGAGGCGAAGCGATGCCTTCAAGCCCGATGGCAAGAAGGGGACTACCAGAGTGACATTTCTCAGTAAGTACATGAGCTTTAAATACTGTAAATAAATCTACTGGGCGCCAAGTGAAAGAAATCGAGTCAACTGAGGGAAATGCTACGGAATGTACCTCGTCATATGGCTACTGAATGGGATGCGGAAGGGAATCGAGCGAGCGAGCGGGATTGAGGAAGTGCGGAAGCTGGGGAATGGTGAAGGTGTGATGCCGAGCGTGCCGTGGGCGCCTAAACGCTCGCGCGATCGTGCTCAGCGTGATCGTGCGGCTGGCAAGGTGTCGGCGAATGCAGAGCGTCGGAGTACGTCGGCCGCGTGTGCGAAACAAAGGACGCGTTCCGCGCGTAAGCGGGATGCGCTCCTTACACCATATTGTACAAGTCCCGCTCGCCACGTGACGGTTCCCGCGCCCTATACGGCCACCTGTGCCAACACAATGACCTGTAGTTATTTGAATTCCTCACATCAGAACGATCAGAAACGCATAAGGGTAAGAGGGGTGGTGGATTAGAGTCAGATCAGAGAATTTGAAGGAGCAAAGTAAGGCGCAGTATGCTCAGGTGAATACGAGTTGGAATAAACGTCTTCAAGTCATAATGTATATCGAGGACGTAGAGATAGAATCAAGATAGAATAGACGCTCAGGCCGCAGCGTAGCGGAAGGAAGATAATAAGACTCGGATTGAACGAAGATCAGATAACAGCATTGATTCGCGGCGTGAAGCTCAGCCGATGGTTACAGCCGGATCTATAGTAGTTGTGTCGCAAGACATGAATTCTAAAGTACACGGGCCTCAAATCAGTGCCTTCTATACAACGCTACGTTCTATCTCCCTACGCCGCCTGCAGAAAGCAGTACGCACAATAATGGCATATATCCTCGGGTGCCTCGTTTATGATATGACATGATGTAACCCCAGCTCGGTTTAATACGCGCGCGCGACCGTGCTAGGCTTGCATTTATTATTTTTATTCCAAATTTGACTTATAGAAACTATATACATGAATATTTAGTCAAATGTTACAGAGGAATGCTGTAGGAGAAAGCATTTTCTTGTCCCTTAAGTGGTTTTCGCGAGAATTCATGCGCGCGCGTACATGTGGATATAAGTACAAACGGATTGCCATAGGTTTCAAAAGTCCTTATTCCCATCGCAAAGGATTCATTTGATGATTCAGGGAAAATGACCGTAGTTTCGATGAGCAGTTTGTCTTCGCGATTGTGAGGACGCCTCCCGCTCTCCCAGGTTGGTGTCTACAAAGTAGTTAGCATTTAATCTTCCACCTCTGACCCATATTTCTGACTTACAAATATACCAATACCTCTTTTCATTCCAGCACTGTGGACCAGACACGCTTTTACCAGATCTCTGGCATACTCTTGGTGATAAGCAGCTCTTACCGTCACTGTAACCGTATTCTTGGCTTGGTCTGACGAAGTGACAAGCTGAAGGGCGTCGGCTGACAACCACCCGCGAGAAACTACGAATAAGTTGTCGATGGAGCGTGAGAGATTAAATGAGGTTGAAGCAGAGTGGTGAAATCTGATGCCGTTGACTTCCTGTACAGACCATTCGCTCCCCTGAATGCACTCATCCATAACCATGTCCAAAGGGATGTCATAATGCCAATGGCTGTTGTGAATGTCCTGCAGCCATTCATGATTAACTCGCTCTCCTACTATAGAGGTGCTTATCGAGCTTACGAAGTCCCTTCCACCTTCGGTAATCCAAGAACCTATGAGAGCGATTCCGAATATCCACTTGAACAGCAGACCAGATCCGAGGATGAAAAAGAGTCCCCGCAGTACTCGCCGAAGCGTGCTTGAGCGCTTACAGACGGGCATAAAAATTCCGGATCTTTCATCATACACGTCTCGTCCACATTGACGTTGAATGTTGAACGGCTGAGATGTTGGAATGGTTCTCTGATACTGGGAACTAGAAAAGTTCATGCTGAAGTGTTGAGTAGATAGGAGAGGTAGATGGATTTGGGTATTATTGGCGTGTTATCTATCTGCAGACCATCTCATGGCTGAGGCAGTGAAATGTATTGAACTATCATTGTACTTGCTGCGTACTTGTCGGGGCTCCCATGGGAAATTAAAAGCGTCCAATAACGCTGTGAGTGATGTAAAGAATCCTCTAGATATCGTACCATAGTATTTTTAACTGTTCGCCTCATTTCAAAAGCAAAGATTCTGTATACTTATAGATACAACTTTGCGTAAAATAGCTTACAAACTAAGTACCTGAAAGGCTGCAGATCTATACGTACGCAAGAATTAAACATAGTCAATCCGTAAGTTAGGTCGAATTTACATTATTTCCGAAATGATGCGGCAGTTTGATGTAACTGGCATTTCGAGTGCTAATAAAACTGTATCTAACTAAGTAATAGCATGCGCAGAGCACTGGTAAATCCTCGCGTGAGGATAATCATTGACCTCCCCTAAAACTCATAGATGTCCCCAGCGCCTCCTCCAGGACTTATACCGAATGCGCCGCCTCCTTCCCCATTCTCGGTTCCGTGCGCGTGATCCCCGACATGCCTGTGGCGTGGGAACGCACACTGATGGCTGCACGCCCCGTTGTCGGTGGGCATTTTCATGCCTCTCTCCGTATCTACTCTATTCCCCTACAGCAGCCACCTCACTTACACCCTCCCGCGTACAAACTCAAATATTGGCGCATGGCATGTGTGGTTAGAACTTGGATCTGGGATCGACAGGGGCTGGTTGGGGTGAGAAGTGCACCCGCATAATTCCGTGGTGCAACTGCCAGTATGTACCCTGAGCACCTTCTACGCGTCTTCTCTTCCTCCGGCACGTCTTTTCCCTTAATATGCGTCTAACTTGCTCAAGAGCCCCGATGCACCCCGAGGTCCTTAGTCCATCCAGCGTGCGCGCTGATTACGCCATGGACGTCGACGTTCCAGCGCTGCTAGCACTACATGTAGTCCATGGCATACACTCATTTCGCGATCTCCTCCGACAAACAAGTCTACTCGCACAGAAAACAGTAATCGACGCGTGATCAGCGCGTGTTTATAACCGAAATGTGGCAACGATGTAACTGCCCTGACTGGAAGGAAACGTGCATATCAAATGAAGGAACACCCTGCGCGGCCTGGGCTTAACTCGGTCATCTCAATCTATCGCCTCTCCTGCTGAGTGCATTGCCTTCGCCGTCACTTTCCCAACACTTTCCCCGCCCACGTCTGAACCTCGCGTTTTTCTCCGCGGAAGGCGAACACCCCATATACGCGCTCACCTGTGAGTGAGCTCGGACTAGTCCAACTACGCACGTATACAGCGCGGATGGACCTACATCTGGCAGACAGTGCTCCTCCAGGTCGGCGACGCAATGGCTATGCCGGGTTCATGGACGTTGGCATCTTAGCCACGCTGAAAGTATGCGTCTGCTGCTTTGCGCACCACGGAAAACGAATATCAAACACGTGCATTAGCTGGAAAGCGGAGTACCGCCTACGTGCGTGCGCTTTCTGGATGAGCACCACGCGGACAGATATGTAGCCGCAACCAGCGCTTCATCCTAGGCCGTTGGCACATTACCCACTGTACGACGATGATTCGGGTTGGGTAGAGCGCAGCTGTGATACGCCATGGTGAATCACGAACCACCACCTTTCATTTGCTGCCTGTATGCCGATCTAATACGTCTACGCAGCTCGCTTCCGCGTGTACTTAGAAGCAAAGGAATGCGGACACGCGCATCATGACTATGCGCAAAATACGCATCGCGCGCACCCAACGCCGGCGTATCACCAGCCGATCTCCTACGACAAGGAACGCACAGGCACGAAATCGGCGACGCGCAACTCCCGGTCTCACTACGCGCCCAGAATCGGAGTGTCGGGTATGAGACAGCCGCTCGTCAACGCTGGCTCGTGGCGTACGATACCCGGTTATGGTAGCTCAATGTGCGCCCGCTGAGAGAGTACGCGCGCGTCCATGAGGTGGAAATGGGAAGCCGGTTTCGAAGCTGGTACGTTTCTATATACGGGAAATTGGGACGGTCACCTGCAATGTGCTCGACTAGCTCGGAGTGCCCGTACTCGCCGTCGGAGCCTCCCCACTCAGTCACATAAATAAAAAGAGCTGCCGCACGCACCGCGAAAACGCTGCGCCTCAGCTTCCGCCGGCTTTCGTGCCGTTTTCAAGTGCCGATTCTCGCAAATGCCGCATCCTCTAAAAGAGGGGTCAGTCACTGGCCTAGATTCTTCTCTCTCTGGAGTCTGCGACAAATGCAAGCCAGGAATGCGAGTGACACGAGATAGATGATTGAACAAAATCAGATAAAAACATCTGCGCCAGGCAAATGAGACTACTTGTACACACGAACATCTAATCCCGCTGCTTTTTTCTGTGAAACAAGTTCCAATATCTGCTTGCGCCTCTTGGCAGAGCGAATACCATCGATATCAATGGCAATATTTTTCCATGGCAGACCATTCATTGTATTAGCCATATTTCTTTGTTTTCCTTCGAGAAATATGCGCAGTGTTTCAAGAGAAAAATCAAAATATCCCCAGAGGCTGAATTCCTGCAGGTGTGGACAAGTAACCTCTTTGCTGTTATTTCCTTCTTCAACAAATGCTCGCAGAAATCGATCAGCATCGTGAATATCCTTGTAGTTGTGACCCCGAAGATAGAGTACAGTGAGGGATGGGCAGTGGCGGAGAAATTCCGTCGTCTCCATCAGTGATTTATCTTTGTCGAAGGAGAGGAGAGAAAGTTTCCAAATATGCGGTGATCTTTTGAGGAAGTCCAACAGAGATAGATCGAAAAATTCAATGCGAGTGTCAAATATTTCAAGAACTGGCGCGGAAATTGTTTCGAGTATACTATGAGCACCAGATGAGTCTACATTCCTCAGGTTGGTATATTCTGCCACAATTAAAGTCTTCAAAAAGGGGAGGTTGATTCTATGAACATAATGTTCGTTGGAACAATCCACACAGATGTCGCAAAATACAAGGCACTTGGTTTGCTGCAAAATCCTCCCCATCTCATTTCTGGTATCGCTGTGGAGCGTGATAGAAGTGAGGGACGTCCATTCGACAGTGAACATTCGACCAGCCCCTTCCAGCATCAAATGTCTGATTGTCGGTATTCTGAGTAGTTGACTGTCGTTAAGCGCAGCAGCATTTGAGATTCTATATTTGAAACAAAGGGAGACTGATTGCAGAAGCGGGACGTCAGCAGCCGTCAAAGCTGCAATGCGAGTCACGGGTGTAGATAGGACCTCACAGCAGGAAGAAAATCGAATCTCTTTCCAGCGGATTGAATAATTCAGAAGGGCGTCGAAAAGCATACTGGTCGGATCGGGATCACTGCCGTCAGGCATTGCGTACTTGGGTCTGAGGTCGTCTATGACTAAGATGAGAGACAGTCCGCCCGCTCGTTCGAGCCATTCGATAGCCCTCCAAGAAAAAATCCCATAAATTTGTTGATGCAATTCCCGATGTTTGGGAGACGCTGGCCTGATCTCGACCCTCATAGAGGCCCAGATGCATGGGGTTGTGAGCGCGACGTGTCGCATTCCACTGCTGATTTGACCAAGTTCGTAGGGCAATGGAGTCCGGCCACGGTAAGCCAATGTGGGTATAAGGTTGCCCAGCACACATACAACACATATTTCGCGAAGCACATCGTCTGGCAGATTTCGAAAGGGAGAAAAAACTCGACGATTATCAGCAAAAGTCGCCAAGATCGCAGCTTGTTCTTCTCGCATGCGCTGTAGCTTGATCTCGGCCTGTTCAACCTGCGACTTCAACGCCTGATATGGGCCACCATTTCGGAAATATTCCCTTGGACATACTTCAATTTCGCGTTGGTGGCGGCCATGGATTCCAAGATTATTGCCCTTTCTTGCTCGGTTGGCGGTCGATTGGTCTTGAGCAGCGTCTCTAGGACTGAAGCACCTGGGACAAAATGTTGATGAGTTAGATGAGTTGGCTGCAGAAAGCCCCGCGACTCACTGTGTGACAAGTCTTGATCCATCACTGTTTCTTACAAGTTTCTTGGGAGGAGAATTCGAGAGAGCTAAGACGGATCGATGGTTGAAAATTTGAAACGAAACCAGATGTCGAATCAGTCACTACTTATCTTGACACTTACGTAAGTGCCTCGGCGTTTCAAGTTCTTGTCCGTTTCTCATGCACAGGCTTCATGCGCATGCCTCGACGCTACAACGATGCTACATGGTGCTTGCACTGCGCCAATCCTTTGCCAATCCTTGGCCAATTCCCTCCGACGTCATTATGCGGGATCACACGCATCACCCTTGCATCACCCATCCCGGGACCCGGGCCATCGGCTGAGCGCTCCGCCAACCAGGCACCCGCACCGGCGAGAGTCCCTAATGCGCGTCATCACCTTCGCCACGCGTCCAAGGTCGCTATTCCATCGACAATCAAACGTGTTAAAGCTCCAGAGTCCAGATCGCAGTGATTGCACGCCTGGTATTCCAATAGTACACGCTACTCTGGCGCACTCCCGCGCACCTAGAAAGCATCAGATGAAGCTCGAGATCGTATATAAGAGGAACGCGTAAGTATATAGTCGACGGCGCCGGGCTTATGCGGCGCTACGAAGCGGCAGCCGCGTGCTTAGGTGCTCAGCGCTCAGCGCTCAGTGTTCAAGATTTCAAGATTATTTAAACGCTCTCACGTTTATATCATCTGCGCACACCTGCTGGGCCGGAATAGGCAGGTAAGTGCGTCTGCTTTGAGGACCTTCGCTATGTCAATCCACTCACCCACTACAAGACTTTGTCGCCTGCTAAATTCTGCGGACACGCCGAAGGCTAAGCGCGATGTACTCCAGCGTGCATGTGCGCGCTTGGTATTTTTAGTACGTGCACCTCTGATCTCGTGAAGGGATACATGGTGCGCGTTCCTGGTGTGCATTAGAAGGTAGGCGCAGCGGCGCCCGTGCCGTGGCTTCCAGTACGCGGACGCACACAGGGGAGCATCCAGGTGCTTACATTGGCTACGGATGTTACAGTCAGTGGGGTGAAGCAAGAAGAGAGTGGGGGGAAATCTGTCGCCCCTCGGTATTTGTACTACCTGTTGTGCTCACGTATGAACTACCAAGGGTACAGGAGTCAATAAATGCGCGTGTCCCGCACGGGCGCCGCGTTGCCCTGTGAGGCAACTACTCCTTGGCCTTCTTCTCTGCCAGGTGCGTCAGAGCCTGTTCCTGCGCACGAGCCTCCTTCTCCCTTTCCCGCCTCTTCCTCTCATCCAACTTTACCCGACGCATCAGTTCAGCATACGTCCTTTACAAAAATTTCATGCTAGCGACGCACCGATTTCTGCTCCTCAGTCTGTACACGCTTCTGGTTAGGAATAGGCACAGGGTTCCAGCTCTTCTTCATATTGAGATCCCCACCACCGCGACGGGTGAGGCGAGCCTCAATTTCATTGGCATTGTGAGCGGGGTGCGCCCTAGAGTGACATGTGCATCAAATAAGGGGCGGGAAAAACGATATAGGCAACGCATGGTGTACCCAAGAGGAGCGGCGCCGTACGCGACTGCAAGTAGCAGGAGGACAGCAGAAGTTGGGCGCATTAACGCCTTGTGATCACGAAGGTGACGGTTAACAATGAGAAGATATCAGGTAGCTGACAAAATTTGAGTTCGCGATCAACGTTCGCTTAAAAAAGGTAACGAGATAAGTATGTGGAAGGGAGACCAGCTGAGGATGAGAGCACACCTGTCTCGTTTATATATCTCGTCGGGAGGATGCGGTCCGATGTGTGTGGCGTGGGATCATAAATGATGTCTCCGAGTCGAGACTCGAAGTTGCAAGGGCGTAAATCCATGTCCATCTTCCACGCTCATACCAACACATCAACTTTCAGCAACCTCAGGCATCATAATCAAGCAAACATCCACTGCATGCACATCTCAAAGCGCTGAAAACAGATGGCCCGAGCCCTCTCGCTGAGAGCTCTTCTTCTGCTGGTCATCTGGAATGCCACGCTTGCGGGAGTGATGATGCAAGTATACGTACGTCCTTCGCTCACAAAATAGTCCTCGTCTGCACCCCATAACGCGTTCCACTAGCCCTAATGTATAAACGTTAAACTCCTGCATAAGTTTTCGTCGACTACAAAGCGCTAGAGCCGGCCCAACCCCGCAAAGTGACCGCTTTGTCCGAGTAGTTCTCGTAGTACATGCGGACCTGTCGCGTTTATGGGCCCGAACTTGTTCAATCGCTGCCTGAATTGTGACCTTCGCTCTGTGGGGCCACCACTGCATACTCTGGTATGGTGGAACAATGAATAAATCCTCTTTAGGCAGGCCGACAATTTACGGTGGCATCTGCGAAGTAAATGTCGATGAACCGTAGTGGCTCGTCGCCCAATAACAAAGACTCAAAGCCACAGATGCCACATTCGTCTTGGTATAAAATGCATTCGCTCTATAGACCCTACTCACTCACATCACTTGCATAACCCTCACACGGAACCTCTCCCATCTAGCATTTTTTCAATTCCCAATCATGGCCACTTACTACCCAGCATCTCACTCATCCTCTTCGGAAATTAGGGAAGCGTTCCTTCTGCGCCTCCCTGAAGAGCGCTTGCACAGCAAACTCAGTCTTTCATACCACGAATCAACAATAATTGGCCGCAGTTTTCCGGATGACCCTCGTTATATCTCAGTTTTCTCAAATGAAACATGTAGGTCGCCCTGGCTCACTCGTAGATCACCCCACTAAACGTTAGTCAGCCCGACGTCACAGTGAACTCCTCCTTAAGGAGCAAAGGGGGTCCACTGTTGTAGTCCTGCTCGATTTTCCAGAATGTTATGGAGGAACTTACGTGCGTTGAGCGTCGCGTTCTACCAATACCGCTCACCCATTTGTGCAAATTAGGTGAATGGCTCCCGCGTGCCGACAAATGGGTGCCTCTTAAAACACGGAGACCAGATAAGATTCGGTCTGCAGAGTCCACGAAGTGATAATCGTACGTCGCGCAGATATTACCACCTTAATACGCCCACCAGCTAATTGCATCCACAGTTTTCATGTACGTAGAAACATTGCCGGAGCCGCCTAAACCCAAGCAAGGATTCTTCAAACGCTACGAGCTCGGCATGCCTCTCGGGCAGGGCAGCTCCGGGAAGGTATACCAGGCAAAGTCTCAAAACGGAACACTACGTGCCGTTAAAATTGTCACTCCCGACGTTGTCGAAAGACGGCCCCGGCCTAATGGGCGTCTGATTGCGGGGAACGAGGTCGAGCTTATGCAGAAGCTGCAGCATCCCAACATCGTCGAAATTATTGAGTATTTCATGTGTGATGGGGACGACAAACTCTGTGAGTCTGTGATTTATGTATGAGACGCAGTATGCTAATCACCTGGTGCGTCTTGCTATGTAGATATTGTCATGGAACTTGTCGAGAAAGGCGACTTGTACTCATTGGCGCAGGAAGCGAATGGTCTCTGTAAGTGCCTCAATTTTTTGGTTAATCAAACATACTACTTACAGCCACTTTCAGTGTATGTTAGAACGAGAGATGCCATGTATCAGATTGCACGAGCGATGAAGGCAAGTTCATACGTTTTACTTCTCAAAATTATCAGTTAACGTTAATAACAGTTCGCTCACGAACTGGGAATCGTCCATCGCGACCTCCAACCATCGGTACGCTGGTAAAAATTATACGCCCTCAAACAACTCTCTAACCAATTTCACAGAACATCCTTGTCGTTCAAGAATACCCAATTCTCGTCAAGGTAGCTGATTTCGGCGATGCGAAGATCTGTGGCAACGTTGCTCGATTCAGAGTAAGTCCCATTGGCGTATCACACCCTTTACTCCTCTGAAGGCATGCACACAGTCCGTCGTAGGCACGTCTGGTTATTCTGCTCCCGAAATTTCTACCGTGAGAGAAGAGGGGTACACGTTCAAGGTCGATTCATGGAGCCTCGGGGCAATCGCGCATTACTGGTATGCGTTTATTATCCTTACCGCAGGGATGATGCTGAGACTCTCATGATGCTGGACAGTCTGACACTATCTGAACCCCTCTTCCGCCACAGAAAACGTGATGGAACTGACCTTGACTCGCCGCAATTGAGTGTGTCCCATTTGACGGAAAAGGAAGTCCCCGAACCAAGTCCGTTTTTATCTATTTCCAGTGTTTACCAAAGTTGAGCTGACGTTCTATCTTTTTCTCTTTTAATTCTCAAAGTGATATCGCTGATCAAGTCCCTGCTGCTGTGGAACCCATCGCCACGATATAGCATGGAGCGAGCGTGCAATCACAAGCTGTTCGCACATCCCTATTTACCCGCCTTTGACTTTCCAGATGATCAGCCCGTTGATTCCGTCCACGATCGCCAATTTCGCCGTCCGTTACCTTCGCCGAAGAAGGGCAAATCGAACGCGCTTTCCAGGATTGAGGTGGACGCCGTAGCTGGAGAAGGGTCAAGCAGTGTATACAAAGACACTGAAATGACGCTCTCCACACCGCTGCGCGAAGGGAAAGGCAAGGGCAGGCAGCTTGCTCCTGGTTCAGACATGGAGATGTCGCCCGCCAAGCGTGTGCGTAAGCATTAAATTGCCTCGTTCCAGAGTTCTATTTCGTGTTCCTAGTATTCTTCCTGTGATTTATTCAAATATGCTTCCGTGTAGAGTTTCGTAGTTCTCAATGGTCATTCAAATTTGAAGAAACCCATATAGTACTTCAATGTCTCGTGCCTCATGCCGTCGCGCTAGGACAGTCTTCTGGCCGCGGCGCTGGCACCTGTCGCTTGGACGTATCGAAGGCCTGGGTCTGGTGAGACCGAAAGGTACAAACACACAAGATGAAGTGTTCAGTACTTCCTGTGACAGTCGTACTGGAACCACCGTTTGACTGAAATAAATACTGTACATCGTCCGTCAAACTCCAGATCCTCAAACTCGTTGCTGCAACACGGAATCTAATCAAATTCCTGTCAGACTATGTCAAAGTCGTCCGTTATACATTAATGTCCTTTTCACTATGTGTAACAATATATCTAAGCCGTAGGGTGGCGCATCCAATAATAAAGTCCGTACAGAATGAGGCATCTTAGAAATTCTACGGGGCATTTTCTCTGACCTCGCGATCCGCCGGTTCCGGTTCCTTGACTATCCCGAGTCTCCCAGGATGTGCGAAGTTCATGGCGTACATTGCAATCACAACCATGACAGCGTCAAGGATAACTGGGTCAAGGGATATCCTGTCAATACCACCCCACGTCCTAAAAATATAATACATACTAAAGGCGACCTCGTTAGACATGATAGGGCCTAGCCATCCGTCGGCGAGCTCAGCTACTCGGTATATTGCTCTAAACAAAGCTTAGTAACTGAGAATTTTAAGAGCAGCTCAAAACATACCGGATGAACAATAAAAATGTGCTTAGAGTCAATGCGAGACACATAATCAGAATTTCTCGCGTCATAGGCGCTCCAAGGCTCGGCTGTAAGCCATCGATTGACTCCTTGCTCAGTCTCGACGCGGCTGAGGTGTATCGGAGGTAGAATTCGAGAGCGAGAATTGCGTATATTATGATAATAACTGAAGAAGAAAAATAAATTGTGTCAATAAATTGCGAATGTGTTGACTGATAGATCTGTACCCACCAAGCTGAATAATAATACCCGCTAAGATGATGTTAGCTCCCTTGCAGGAGACCCGTAAGCTTAATTTTGGCAACTCTTCCTAACTAAAAAAAGGCTTACCGTGGTAGCTACAGAATTAGTCTTGGCTGCCGATGCGATACCGCCTCCGAGACCCTGTACGACCAGCGATATTACATCCTAAAGGCCATATTTATTTTAGTGCGGTGAGCTCTAATAAACATATTCTACGCCACCTACACTGCTGGTAAAAATAATGGTATCTGGAATAGAAAGAATGCTAAGGTGAGTAACATTTATTGTTCAGTACGAAGTAAGGTTACTCACACATCCGAGGACGAAGGCGGCTAAACTGAGGACCAAGACGCCTAATTATACGGCCAAGAATCACGAAGTTGGCAGCCAGGAGTGGCGTAGGGGCTATGATAGTGCCAGTAACTCTACGAAGCACCGAGGTTAAAGCTTAAAGGTCAGATATACGACGCAGCTTTAGATGGAAACACTTACTCTAGAGTGAACGCCGTCTGGGACAGAAGATTGTAGGTAGACCACAGTCTACCAGACCACCCCAGGAGTTCGATAGCACCGCATAGGATGATCGTAATGAATAAGAACCACATTCTGTACTTTATCGCCTGAGCAATATGTATCACTGAGAAAGAACCCAGTACTGTCAGTTGCCATGCAAAATTAACGCGACGATTTGAACTTGCGGGTGGAAATGCCAAAAAGAGCGAGAAAAACAAAAGCAACAGATCTCGTCGGCGTATAACCATAGGGTGATTCCAAACCCGATTTATGCGCTTGGGACCCCATTGCGTCTGAAGAGAGGGTATAGGTGAAAGGGAAAAAGAAAGGCGACGGAGAATGGTGGGAGTGATTGCTATTCTTGGTATTTATACAAGCTGGCCGGTTAAAAAAACACTGCCCTCGCCGTTCGATGTGCCCTTGCGATAAGCCACCTGGCACTCTGTCAGTATGTACATCTCAACAACGATACAGGAAAAGAAAGCAAGCGCAGCAGAAATGATACAATTATCAAGCAAACGCTGTTGTTGAGTTTGCGTAGTCGTTTACCCTGCCTCACGGCTTCACACGGCTTCAACTTGATAGACATCACATGCATCACACCTACCATCCACTCTGCATTGCATTGTGCTAATCTATGGCCAAAGCGTCGCCGAATAGAATGAAAAACTGGCTTTTAAGCAAGATTCTGAGACATTTAATCAAATATTCTATGGTTGCATGCTAGAACACCTATTCTAGGTAGATTGCTCACAAAGGTAACCATATGACTATTAACGGTTCACAGCGTTTCATGCTGTGGAGGTGTGTTGCTGCGCCGGGGCCCGCTTCCGTTACCGATATAGTAAAATCACCACTGCGGATAAGTATCAACTTGGTATCGAATACATAGCAAGGACAGGAATCTGCTTTGGCGCTCGAGTTTACAGAACAATTCAAGCTACTGCGGGCTATCTCATGTTCCAGCTTGTGCCGCAGAATTGTCACTGCTTCACTGTGTTCAATGGACGACACCGGAGAGGTCGGGTTAGAGAATATTTCATCAGGAACCCGGATATATATACATACTCCCCGAAGGAAACATGTTGATGCTTATCAAGAAGTCGTACCTGAAAATCAGAACAGCGACTCGGAAGATGTCATAGCACCGCCTACTTACAAGTGTCAAGAACGCCAATATACAAGCTGTTTGGACGGTGGAGAATCATATGATGAACCCGACCTCGGAGAGCGAGTAGAGATTCGAAATGCTATGAAAGCATCATTTCAGAGAGGCGTATTCATTTTCTCAGACGGAGCGATCTTGTTGGGCCAGTGTACGACATGTTGTAGCTCAGCTGACAGCAAAGCTGCCGCATCCACGCTGACGGTAAAAAAATGGTTTTCCCAAAAGAGCGCTGTCGAATGCTGAGAGTTTCTCCAAAATTCATGGTGTTTTGGGACTTGAAAACAGGGTAAACCACATCTCGAGCTGTGGTAAAAAAAAAAAAGATGAAGAGGGCCCACCGTAAGCGATGCTGAGCTTTACTCCATCCACAACAAGAATGAGCATTACCTTCCGAGAGACGCTGAGCCGAGCTGGACACACGACGCTGGGCTCATTACCCAGTAGTACTAATACTTAATACTGGCTACATCAATATCTACGTCACACAATCTTTCCCAGCGCGTATGGATAATAAATCACCGCGAGCTGTAATTCGACTCATAATTATACAGCATGAGAGTTAAAAACAATACGTTGATGCACACCAGAATATTTTACAACATCAGGATTCACGTCAAGTCCAAGATAGCAGCTTGTATATGTACACTGTATAAATCCGACCCTACAAGCCCACGGCTGTCAAAAGCTTTGAAAAATTGGGCGTTCCCAATCCGGTGACGGGATCCCATCCTGCCCGTGCGGGGAATCCGTTGGTACCGCATCCCGGGTTATCACCTCGAAAACAGTAGCAATCAGCTGACAATACTCTGTCCGTGTTATAGCAAATCACTCACCCGTGATTATGTCATTAAGCGCAGCGGCTCCAGCAGCGGAATAGAGGAACGGATTGAGGAAGCCAAGGGGCGGTTTTCCAGCAGCTATGAGCCTATCGTTAAGCAGAGCGATGACGCTTGCGAAAATAGGACTCGAGCAGCTGGTCCCCGCGACAGACCCTGTCTGCGTGTCGACGACAATTTGAACATTTTCTCCTTGTGCCGAAATGTCGGGAAAGCCACGACCGCTGGTATTGAATTTACCAGCGTTCGTCTTCCCGAGAGCGGTTAAGTAAGTAGCGACGTTGGTAGTCTGGTAGGAAGGGCGTGCGAAAATGTTCGAAAATCCTCCAGATGAGAAGCTAGCCGCGGTCTCTGTAGTGCCCGTGGTTGCGCCAACTGAGGTCATGAAGGGGCAGCCAGAAGGGAACGTCGGGAGGAATGATCTGCTGCATGTGGTAGTTTGCGATCCTGCGACGCCTCCATCACCCGATGAAAAGAGAATAGAGACACCACGGGCGCCTAGCTGCATGTAAGCATTGCAAAGCTGACTATAAAACTATGAATTGTGATAGAATCAAAGTAGTCGCGACAGACTTACACAGCGAGAGCAGAAGATATGGTGTTCTCGTTCTGCCCATATGATGTTGTGAGGACCTGCGGCGGAGCGGTCTCTCCAAGCAAAGCGTTTATGATGTCGAGGAAGCCGTGAAGATTGCCATCCTTATCATTGTTTCCGACAGAGATGAACGTAACTGGGACACCGGTGGCAATACCTACGGTGTACTGTGTATCGAGGTTGGCCTCGTCACCAGCGTCGGCGGGGGTTTGGGTGTTCGCTCCGCCATCAAGCGTCTGCAAGGTAAAGGTTGTTGTGCTAGGAACATCTGGACGGAAAGATTTCAGAAATCTGGACAGGTCAGCTTGATTGGCGAATTGCTCGAGGAACCCGGAAACACCGAGTTTGTTGGTGGATTGTGTTGCTGGCGTGGTGGGTATCCCATACAATGCTTGTAGACAGGCCGGAGTGACGACGGTGTTGCACGATGAGGGAACTGCACGAGATTCGATACTCGACGGAGAATCAGAAACTGTGTTCAGTGGACTTGGGCTAGTTACGACCGGCAGGCCAGCCAATGGATTGTCGAAGCTACGGTCATAGGTGACGGATGAGTTATTTCTTGAATAACCGTGAGAAAGCAGGAAGTCACCAACGTAATTGTAGGATGGATCAGATCGACATGACCCTGCAGCGCCGCAGGAATAGAGTACGCGAGTGTGCGGGTGAGTTGCATGCCCGTCTCAGTATGACTGAAGATCGTAAAATCGGCCTCCAGTAGAGTATTAGCTTGACCGACTGGAACCGAGAATTGTATCCAATCCCCAGCAGGAGAAATCGTCTTGAACGTGATATTGTTGGCCCCGAGCCATTCTTGGACTAAGGAAATAGATTCAGGCGTTGGCGTAACAAATTCTTCCACCTGAGTATTTTCATTTCGAGATACATCAATATTGGCGTCCTTAAATAAATGAAGATGACGTACCGCTTCTTTGGACAAGTGCTGACCATATAACGCACTGCCAGGAGTGCTGACGTCGAACAGCGCTTTCTCGAGACCGGCGATATTATTCTGCTTTATAGCCAGACGAAGATCGAGTACATTTGCAGCGGGGGCAGCCGATCCTTTTGTAAATCCAACAGGGACATCAGAGCGCTGTTCGAGAACAAGCATATTGCGAAAGGAAGGGCTTCCAGCAACCGTCGCCACAAAGGCAGCGAGCACACACAATCCGATACGCATGCCGATAAAAGGGAACATTTTGGACTTGAATGTCGCTGGGAGGATAATAGCAGTCTTATATTGTGTCACTACCCATTTCACAGGCACACGCTCCGATCCGCCATTAAATTCTTGAGTGCGTATCAAGGCCTCTTGAGGAGGTGTGACACAACGTCGGCACCATCGATCCCACCCACCATAAAAATAAAAGCTATATTAGAGGGCAATTTTTAGAAGTATACGCTATACCCACATGCAGTCGTATCCCCAAACCACGGGTCGTGCAGAGGATGGTATAATAAAGCGCGGCGTCGACCTGCTTATAGATATATACCATCTTTCGTGGTTGCGTTTCGACGAGAATGGCTTTGAACACATGTAATTGGCTATTGCATGAGAGAACCGTCGCATCATGCGGCTCATAGCAATTTTCAATTAAGGTGTACCGAAAATTAGGCCGAGGTCAAGACTCGGGGTTCCTCATGACGATCACAATTATGTCGACGCCACGCTGAAATTAAAGACGAGTTATATGCATTGTAATAATACACCTCATTATATAGCATATCATTTACAGTGTTTAATCCTAAAACTAGGCGCATGAGCTCCCCAAGTGTGCCGGATAACATTTCAGGAGAGATAGGCTAATCAGATAATATTTGTATCATGACCAAGGTATGCCAAGTATCGGAAGGCCACTACAGTCCCAAAGTATAAAAACACAGTGAATTTGGAGCGAGTGAGGCCTCTGTAGAAAAGGTTTCTGAATCAGGATGCGCAGTATCAGAGTCTCAGAGGCGATATAATTAAGCTTAACGTGAGCAATTATCGTCTTTGAATGGAACACAAGAGTGTGAAAAACAGCTCGGGTCATATGTCCGAGCTAATGGAATCTTTTCATATCTCTCGGCTTGACATTGAGGATTTGTGCAGGATGAATCAATGATGCCGAGACTGCATCGTCATCTCGTTGCAATGTATGCGCAATAACCATTTAAAAATCGAGTTTTACCTGTCCTCCGCCTTGTCATAACCGTACATATACCGTAACATTTTCCAGTATTCGGCTGGCCGCAGTTGTAGCCAAATTTGGCCAGTTTATGTCGGAGCCGGCGACTTCAGCCAATCTAAAAATAGCCCTAGGCCTGCGCCATTGAACACTCAGCGATAAAATGATAAGCTGCGCACGCCAAATGTGTTCATTTTCTTCTTTAAATTTAAGGAATCAGTTTTTGAAAAATAGTCGAAGAAAAAGACAGTTAATTTTTTTGGGGCCAATGTTCCAAACCCTACCGTCGCTGGCCAGCTCTTTCGTCCACGCCAATCCATGCCCCCCCTCCGACCTGTCCGTTTAGAATGATAAACGACTATATCACTCCGCATCGCAGTTTATAATAGTTTTACCCGTTTCTTCCACGTTGACTGCCAGTGGTAAAAAGACGTTGCATAATAACCAGTCAAGGGTGCTGCGGCTTGTAGGAGATTTTTTCGCAGAACTAAATCATCAGCGAGTACGGTTTGTGGGTGAGATACTCACACGCGGAGGCAGCTATGGCGGGCGGTTCGTAGAAGAAAATCATTTGCCCATGGCGAGCATGCCACAGGCGAAGCGTAGCACCCGAGAGTGGGCCCTCCTTCCCAGAGACATAACGTGCACATAAATTTCGAAGTTTT
Source organism: Hypholoma fasciculare (assembly GCA_016801325.1). NCBI lineage: Eukaryota > Fungi > Basidiomycota > Agaricomycetes > Agaricales > Strophariaceae > Hypholoma > Hypholoma fasciculare. The sequence goes on from JAEKIV010000246.1 coordinate 44,825, forward strand.
GAGAACGTATTAGATGGATCCTTCTGGCCCAATCTTCACAGAATGCATCGTACATTAAATATATGTATCAATGAACGCTCTCCCGGCATGAATGTAACCGAGTCTATAATTAAATTAAGCAGCGTCTGCCTCGCTATCACTGGTGATAGCAGAGGCATTGAACGATGGGCGACAGCGAGTTCCCGCAACTGCGTATCCGGTCACTGTGTTCTTGAGATGGGATATCAATCAGAATATCACAATCACGCACGCGACCCTACTCAGCTGAAGCTGACAACGGCGGCTTGTGCGAGCAGAATCCGCCGTATAAAAAGGGACACATTGAGAGTAAATATTTCTCCAGAGCTGGACTCTCCCACATATTCACGGAATATTCAAGCAAGTAGCGTTGAACGCGAGCTTAACCTCCCCAATCACTACACACTATACCTATCGCACTGCCTATAATGGTCCGCATCACAAGCATCGTCCTTTTCGGCGCCACCGCACTCTCCGCATTCGCCATCCCTTTCAAGTGAGTCGGCACTTCCATTGCTCATTCACATACTAATTAAATCCGGTGAACAGTGGTGAACGCGTTCCAGAGCACACATTCCGTCTCGCTGCTCAAACCGAACGAGTGCCCATACACGCCACCAACATTGCCGGCACATTCGCGCCCCCTCCACCTCCCGGCGCCGCTCCGGTGTTCCGCCGCACGCTGCCGCCAGTGCGCAGTCCGATGGGATACAGTCACACGTACCACAGGTTCTCCCGTCGCGCACCAGAGCCTCGGACCCACTCCAACAACAATCACCACGGCCCCATACACCGACGTGAGCTTGAGCACCAGGTGCCCCACTTCTCCCCAAACATGAACATCAATTTGCAAGCCCGCCCTCTGCATGGTGTTAATTGAGGAGTCTATTCCCATGATTGTACTGGATATACGATGACACTATGTAGTACATAACCAGTCAATGCCGCACTTGTATAGGACGGGTATCAATAATTGATAATATGGATTTAATATGGATATGCCTCTCAGGCTCGGCTAGTCAATTAATCACATTAATTAACCTCTATTCGAATTTGAGACACTGGAATTTTCCGGTCTGCGTCGCCCTACACGCTGTCTGTATTAACTTGATGATATAAAACTAGAAACTCGACCAAAAAAGATTGAAGAAAGAATAGTTTATCCATGAATGAAGCAACTCTGACCTCGTAGCGGGCTTCAGTCCACGAACTTCTCGCTGTACGTGAGGACGGTCCAGAGGAAATTTTCTCTGCGCTCAAGACCGTTTTCCTTTCTGAACGTGAATACGCTGCGTATTCCTCCCATGAAATGCATTCGGATTCAGCTGCTCGCGCTTTCGTTGATGCACTGCGTGCTACTGGGCGTGTGATTGTAATGAGCGATGGAGGAGATATCTTCCGGCTGTATAGGTGAAATATACATCTGTACGTGCTATGTGGTGTTCTATTGGTGCAGCCTCTTACCTCCAAATATGTGATATGGTGACACTCATATGGCTTTCATCCTCAAATAAAACAGAAATCAAATACATCCATGTAAAATCAAACACCAATAACCCAACCTAGATAAAACTCAAGTGTGTATAAAGATGGAAACTAATTGTAGGGCAACGGCTGATTATACAAGTACGTTTCGATAGGAAGATCAAACATTTCCAGTCCATAATCAAACAGTGCTGGGAGACCATCAGGGACATCATTCACCTCAGCATGTAAATCCTCGGCGGTGTAGTTATCTGTGTAAGTATAATGAAGCGGCGGAGAAAGCTCTGGATACGCGGTTGAAGCGTAGCCTGTCGTCTCTGCGCGGTAGTCAAACATGCAGGTATCCGCTCCGAAGGTGAGAGAATGAGGAAGCGCGTCGATCGAGAAAGCGGGCTGATCGCCTGTCGAGGTCGCGTCCCCAATGCACAGCTGGGTAATGGGGGGTACGGTCGGGTGCGCGGGTGCGGCGTTGTGAGAAAGTGGCTGAGCGCGCGCTGGGACATCGTCTACGACGCGTGTGGCTTTCTTCGTCCGCTTGGCTCGGCAACACGCTCCAGGAGAGTACTGATAGTCCGGGTACTGGATCCTGTGCATGATCTGCTCCCTCCGCGCGGCCTCCTGGTACACGCGCTTCTCGTCGTCGGGCATCGCGTTCCAGACGCGCGCAGCCTGCTTACTCAGCTCGACCTGGAGCTCGTTCCCCATCGCCTTCTGCGCGGCGGTGAACGCGGAGCGGAAGACGAAGAATGCATTGCGCGGGCGGCGGATGTGGGACGGGTCGCGCCGGTGGCTCGGCGTCTTTGCGCTGCGCAGCCGCTTTGGAGGTGCGGCTGGGGGCGTGGTGATGGGAACAAAGGGGTCGGATGCGTATGTGGCACTGGGGTATGAGGGCGATGGGCTGGGAGCTAGCGTGTCGGGTGTCCAGTACGCATGGGGATCCGGAGGTGCATAACTCGAATAGGGTGATGGGAGGGCCTCGAGGCGCCAACTTGGGTCCGTCGCGTGGGGTTCGCCTGAAAATAATGATTGTTAAATCGAAAATTTCAAAATATATGCAGAAATTAAATAACATACCATAATTATATCCTCCGTTAGCAGATGCATAACTAGGAGAGTAATTACAAGCTTGTTCGGCGAACATAGACATGAAGATGATCAAATGAAGTCGATACAAGGCAAAGTGTAGCAAGAAATGAGTGCTCAGTTGAGTGGATACACTCAATACCAATTTCTGGATTGTTGCTGTATTCGCCGAATTGGTGACCTTTTGAGGGTTAGCGGCCCAAAATCCAGCATTTCCAAAGATGTAGCGCATGAAACTTACCCCTCACTAATAGCACATCGTGGTGTGAAGGGTACACGAGGCGGAACGTGGTGCTGCATGGCCCGACGTTCCGTGATGGGACTGCACGATAGGCTGCGATAGGCAATCGACCACGGTAAGCGACGTTTGTGCTGAGAAATGGCCATGTGAAAGGGGAGAATGTATGCACGAGGCCAACTCAAGGGTGAAATGAGGTCATAATGCCTTTGGAACAGGGTGAGATCGACTGCACGTCTAACATGCAAGAGCTGACAAAGAATTTACGGAGAAAATTCCTTGCATCCGATCACCCCTTCGCTCTGGAAAATCACTCAAGGTATATAGGTACATTTCTTGAAAACGGCCCATGGTAGCAGTAAGATCGTCGAAGTGAACCGTTTGATATTTTACAATGGAATTTGGGAAATTCACATGGCTCCTGAATCTCGAGAAAGCCTTTAATTTCAGGCTATAAGATTAATTTTGTCTTTTAAAGAGATGTAATAGCGTATGGTCGGACACTGCAGCGTGCCACAATACAAAGAAGTAATACTATTCGGTCAGTTGTCGGTCAGTCAAGCCTCTCAGGTATCATTTCTTTTTAAAATCGGGATTTTTCCTAGAAAAGAATTGTCGAGCTTTTATAAGAGCGTATGGTATCATTCTCCGCTTATGAATCGTTTTCGAAGCCAGCTTCGAGCTTGCTGCGAGCGCTTGTCGAGCGCTAATCAATTCGAAACATGATTTACTCCGAGGCACGTGATGCCATCATGTTTGAATGGCTTCAAACAGTAACTTGCACTGCAGCCACATCTACCTATCCCTATACATGGCCGGCGACCCAAATTCTCAAATGGCGCCTATTTACCGCCTCAACTGCGACGTACTGGTCCGTATTTTCGATCTCAACGCCGACATTTCCGACTCCGGACAGTCTTATGTGCATTAATGGGGTAGTGGTAACCTGGGTCGTTGCCATTCGAGTTGAAAAGCTCGACCCGCCGGGGGTTCGATTCCCTCTTAACATTCGCCGTTCGGCGTTTAGCTTTTTTTTTTGGGTTTCCTTCCCGGGGCGTAGTGCAGACTTTCAGTTTCTCCTCACAAGGGTCTACACTGCACAGTTCACTGTACAGGGATCTTTGGTATTTTTTACTATCAGGCTTTGTTTATACATTTTAACCGACGCCGTTCGCATGATGCACCAGGCTTCAGGTTGAAGCCAAGGGCGTGCGCGCCTCTAACAATGGCATTAAACAATAACACTGGGATGCAGTACGCGACGAAGATCGACATTTAGCTCCAAGTAGCGCTAGTTAAAGGGTGATTTTCCTGTAGAGTTTTTTAAAATCAAAGACGATGGTTGGTATCAGAGCGGAGATCCCGAGCTTAAAGTTCATCTGATTCTTATCGAAAACAAAATGTCAAGCAGTCTCTACAAAGTGCGAAACAGTCTGTGTATATGCGGACGCTACAAAGTTTGATGCATCAAACAAAAGCAACTGGACGAAAAATGTGTCTAGACTCCGGAGGATAGAGACGATTCCAGGCGACCTGCAAGAGATAGAGTTAGGCTATGTATAGAAGCGAGCGATCGCAGCTTCCCGCAGTGAAGGCGAAGCGTAAGTACTAAGCCGAACGCATACGTCGCCTTGTATGCCTTTGTACCATGGTCCCATGGGTGCTTCGGGTTTCGAGTAGAGATGATAGTGATATTGCTAGTCCTGGAATAGAAGCCAGGCGACAAAAAGCGCAGTGAAGACAAGAATCTCTGGCGGTATAAAAGAGGCATGTTAGAGAGAGAGTAAAAATCATCAACTACAAGGCAACTCACTCAGTGTTCAAGAACCCATTCGAACTTTGCAATGTCTGGCAAACCACTCCACTTCGGCGTCCTCTTGCTGCCTGCATACCAACTGCTCGATGCCGTTGGCCCATTCGAATATATCAACAACCACACGCAGACCTTCTTCAGGAACTGCGGCATCCCGGAGCAAATCGCGTCCAAAGGCGCGCTCATCGAGTGGTACTTCATCTCGTCCGACCTCGCGCCCATCCAGCCGTCCTCGGGGCCCGCGCAGAACCCAACGCACACCTACGCCGACTGCCCGCCGCTCGACTACCTCATCGTGCCGGGGCCGGACCCCACCGCGCCGCTCCCCGCGGGCTGCGCGGCGTTCCTCCAGCGGCTCGTCGCGGACGACGCGTTCAAGGCGCTGCTCACGGTGTGCACCGGCTCCGTCGCGATCGCGCAGAGCGGCGTGCTCGACGGGCGCCAGGTGTGCGGCAACAAGGTCGTGTTGCGCATGCTCGCGGGCGCGGGCGCGCTGAACAAGAACGTGAAGTGGGTCGGGGACAGGCGGTGGGTTGTTGATGGGAAGATATGGAGCGCGGCTGGGGTGACGGCGGGTATTGACCTCGCGGCTGAGTTTTCGAGGGTGCATTTCAATAAGGAGGTGGTGGAGTTGTCCAAGGAGTTGATGGAGTATAGGCCCAACCCTGCGCAACCGGACGAGTTCGCTAAGATTCTCGAGGGAGTAGAATTAGCTTGAAGCCTTGAATGGGGTACGTGCTGAATGTTGACGACGTGCATCACGTCGTCAATGGCAGCGACGTTGTATCGAGATATCTCAAATGCGATGTTCCTATATTGTCGAATCGTTAAATTTCTGCAGCTGGGAGTGCTACATGTAAGTCTGCGACTCGCGAAGGACAAGGATCTTCTGAAACTGTCAAGCTCTGCAATATTCAAGAAAGTGCTAACGAATCACATTATATGTGCTTTACATCACAGATTAAATCTTCGCTTTTCTCTATTTGCTTTCTCTCGACAAAGATGATCGCAACTAGCGAAGACGTGGTGAAGGCAAAGTAATCTTTAAACAAGAACGAAAGAAGAAATCAAGGCTTGAAATAGACTTCGGCTCTGCCGCCGGCCCGCAGTGCACGTGCGCTATTGGCCCCGCATCGCTCCACGTCAGAAGTCGCGGCTCCCAGGGCCCCTCTATACTTTCCCCTGGCACGCACAGACCCGCCAGCTCAACCCATATTCACATTACCACCCGCCGCACTCCACCTCCCCACCCCGCACCTCCACACCGCATAACACCACAATGGGCGCCGCGCAGAGCTCGTATATCACCCCAGAGGCCGCCGCCACCGTCCTCGCCGTCGCTGGCGCCGTCGCGCTCGGCTACACGCAGCTCGCCCCCGCGCCTGCGCCGAGCAAAAAGGAAAAGCCCGCGAAGGGCGCGGAAGGCCCCGCGGCGAGCAGCGCCCCCGCCGTGGACGCTGCCCCCAGCAAAAAGAAGAAGGGCAAGAAGCCCACCACCCCCGCTGTTGCACTCGCGCCAGGGGGCGGCGCGGTGCCCGGCGCGTTTGCCGACGAGGCAGGCACCCCTGAGCAGGGTGCAGCGGAGCCTGAGAAGGAGAAGGCCCCGAAGAAGAAGCGAAAATCTACTGCTGCTGCCGCCGCCGCTGCACGCAGCCCCCCCACCGCCGTCGACCCGCAGAGCGTGTCCGCGTCGATCGACTTCCTCAGCGCGAGCGAGATCACGCCGCTCCCGCCGTCACACGCGCCGTCGCCCCCACCCGCCGCGGCACCCGCACCCGCCCCTCCAGCAGGGAAGAAGGGCAAGAAGGCACGGAGCAAGAAGAGCACGCCCGCGGGGACGCCGGCCTCGTCGACCACGCTCGCCGTGCCCGCACCCGAGCAGCCAGCGAAGGGCACGAACCCGCCGCCCGCGCCGAAGCTCTCGCGCCCCACGCCGTCGACGACGTCGCTCGACACGGACGGCTCGTGGACGCGCGTCTCCGCGCGCAAGCCCCGCGGCGGTGGCGTGGCGCCCGCCACCGCGAGCTCGGACGACGGCGCACGCACGCCCTCGGCGGCGGGGACGTCCTCGCCCGTCGTCGGGCGGTCCGCGCTCGCTGCGGAGAGTAGCGCGAACGACGATGAGGGTATAGAGGACAAGGATGACAGTGAGGAAGACGACGACGAAGAGGCAAATCCCGAAGAAGCGCGCGAGTTCTTGCTCAGTGCAGCAGCGCGCGCGGGTGGTGGCGAGCGGCGCACGCTCGCGGAGCGACTGCTGCCCAAGCCGCGCAAGACGGCGGTGGACGAGTAAGTGTGGCCCATCCCCATCCCTTCTTTCTGTGTAGATATATGCTGACTTCCGCTTCCCCAAAGCATGCTGTCCACCCCAGACCACCCACCACTTGCGCGCGTGATGCGCGTGACGCCGCTCCCCGACGAGCAGCCCGCGCGCGGGTTCACCTGGGGCGACTACGAGGACGTTGCGGGGACAGACGACGCAGACGACGGGTGGGGCGTCGTGCAGAGCCGCAAGCCAAGTACGCATCGTTTTCCTCCTCTCCCCTCAATTCCCCCTACTACTTACTAACTCCCCCCACCCCACACAGAACGCCCGCTCGCCGCCTCCGCCTCCTCCGCGAGCACCCCCGCCCCCAGCGGCGCAAGTGCCCCGCGCGCGTCGGAGACGCTCACGAAGAAGCAGCGCCAGAACGCACAGCGCGCCGCCGCCGCCAAAACCGCGAAGGCGGACGAGGCCGCCGCGCAGGCCGCGGCGCTCGCGGCCCACCGCCGGGCGCTGGAGGCCGAGCGCCTGAAGGAGCAGGTCGCGCGCGGGAAGGGCGGGAAGACGAGCGGGGGGATGGTCGCGAGCGTCGATGCGGGTGGGAGGCTGGTGTGGGATTAGTATAGGGTGGTGGGGGACTAGTGCGGATGGTGCGGAATTGTGGGACTGCTGGAGTAGGTGGGGAGGACGAACGGGTGATAATATTATAGAATAATTGTTTTTTGCGCGGAGGGTAATGGATATATAATTCGTTTTGTGGCATGTCTATGCCTATGTCTATGGGAGGTGGTGATGAGTTGTGCTCGGAAGTCCATAACAGCATTAATGGGGTAGTGGTAACCTGGGTCGTTGCCATTCGAGTTGAAAAGCTCGACCCGCCGGGGGTTCGATTCCCTCTTAAGTGTAAAACTTTTAATTGGGCCATGGTGAGGCATTTTTGATTTTTGATTGAGGGATAGTGGAGGTCAGTGGCATGAGTAACAAGTCATGTCAGCTGTGAGCCGTAATTGGAAATCGTCAGGATGAACTTAATATACTCATACTAATAATTTCCAAAACAGCTAGCAAACTGCTAGGCAACCAACCTGATAGTCCTACTGCACCAAACAGGAGTAAAAGGGTCATATACGTAGATGAAAAGTTTACAGTGCAATCCGCTTTTGCTCTTCATAGAAATATGATTTAGATAGTATGCGAAAATTAGCCCATGCAGCGCACATGTTGCATGACTGATCCTGGCTGATCAGGAAGTAAAGGCAGTTTCATTTTTCCTCCTGAAAACTGTGGAAATAAGGTACACCACCATGCGACTCGACGGCGACTGCGAGATCAACCCACTCCGAAATCAACTGTAACAGCGCGATACAAATGATTTGACCTATGAGTATAGCTCGGCGAGACCAGCAGACGAGCAAATAAGCGTATGTATATACTATTACTACATACTACATATGCGGAAAAAGGAGAAAATATACAATAAGATGGAGAAAAAGACATATATCAGCAAGGCTGATGCATTAAGAGGGAATCGAACCCCCGGCGGGTCGAGCTTTCCAACTCGAATGGCAACGACCCAGGTTACCACTACCCCATTAATGCGCGATGTCGAGACGCGCTGGGCCGCGGCGCGGCGTAGTAGGTACCTGCTTCCAGAATGTACTGCCCAGTACGAGACTCGAGAATGCCTGGCGGCGCCGGTGCTCCGCTGCAGAGTCGTCGGAGAGCACGCGCAGCCCGGCCGAAGACCTCCGCGCCGCGAGGCTTGCATTGTCGTGTTCAAAGTTCACGCGGGTCTTCTTCGCTCTCGTGCATTGCACATTCCCATGCGCGGTCTATTTTGGCGCTGGAGCGCCGTCCCGCGGTCCATACTTATTCGTTGGAGAGTAAGTATGTACCCGCATACCTATTTACCATAAAAGCAGCTGCGCCGCGAGCGGAACAGCGCGGCCTCCACGAGCGCTATTCGTATACCGCTGGACAATACGGTCCGTGATTATTAATGGAGGAGTCTTTGAATGCTACATAAGAAAGAAATCGACGCCCATCAGAACTATGGGTGTGCAAACGCCAAGGGAATCTTGAGGATAGCCATCTGCGCCCCAATCCCACAATGTCCATTTCCGCTTTGGGCTACATATGCCGAATCCGGACGGATGTTTCTGCCTCCGAGATACAAATCATACAATCCTTCAAAAACCTCCGGAATCCGGATCCCCCGACGCCCGCGAACCTCGGCTAGACTGCGCACTCCATTGGGCGGTATGATCCGCTATTCAACATCCTACAATGTATTCTATAGAATAGAATAGATAGAAATATTATATGGATATTCTGCGCCGTATGCAACCCCGCCAATGGTCCATGACGCACGGAACTGACGATATTCAAAATCAAAAAGCGACAACCTACTTTCTTTCGTCATCATCAGATGTTCAGCTACATACGCGAGAAGGATCTGATGAACAGCCCTATTTTTGTTAGCGCCCTGCGCCAATTTCGAGCCGACGGAAGCAGTTCCTGGTTCCCTTGATGAATTTACCCAGGATTATTCGAGGCGCCCAATCACACGCGGGCGAACGTGGGTCAGCACGCCGCCCACCCACAACGTATTCCGCTCCGTGTGCGACATCCTTCGCGTCCGAGGTGCTGAACAAAATGACAAGAATCGAGTTTCAAATTTCAGGCTCCATCCAGAAAAAGGCTAGAATGCAGGCCTAAGTTTAGCCTTCGTAAATCACTATAAAACACGAATGTCGTTGCACTAAGTTCAACAGACCAGAAAATCGTTTCCTGCTCTATTATACAAACTCATTTCTCAAAAAACCAGCCATGAGGTTCTCTCTTGCCACTATTGCCGTCTCCGTTGCTCTGGTCTTCAGCCAGAGCGCATTTGCCACTATCCATTGTGCGTGGTTTCACAAAATTGTCGATTAATGGCCTACTAATCTATTAAATAACAGGTGCACTTGGTGGTAGCGTATGTGGTGTAAACTTATAAAAAATGCTCGTAATCTAATACAAAAATTTATCTGATAAATATAGGGCACCGCACCTTGTATGTCCTAGAAAAATGGACTCACCGATGATTTGAAGTATACTAACATCATTACCTGATGCACAGGCCCCACCGGATATCGCTGCTGCGGTCCCATCCTCGAGGGAGTTGGAGGAACGTAAGTTCAACTCGTTTTTCTATCGCAAGCTAGGAACTTGTATTGAGCAACACATTAATATAGCTGCTTCGAGGGGGAGACGGGACTCTGCCCTTTGTAAATATCTATGATGACGTGTTCCATGTAGATTCACTTCAATCTCACTACCTTATACTCGACATCTCCTACATACCTGAGAGGAGCGGAATGACTTGGTAAAACTCGGCGTGCTGGCTTGAACGTCTAATTATTTAACACTCTCGTGAAAAATAAGGCACGCAGGCAATTGACGCTCACGCGCACGTTCCGGCGCCGCCGTTGGCGCGCGCTATGTCCGTATATGAGTGAGTTTGAGCGCATGTAGCTGAGAAGACTCTCCGGCCCGAGCACAGCGAGAGCGAAGCGTTCGAGGGAAATAGAGGTCGCGAAGCGATTGATTGAGACCGATGGCGAGCTTCTCTACTGCAGTCTGCCTCGAAGCATTATAATTAGGTGTCCCGTGGGTTTGGAAAGATATTTGGAGTATTTGTCCCTGTCATTCTACCTACAGCCGTGGCGTCTTGAAAAGAATTGTGCCTGGCCAGGAGACCTCTTCGTCGCCTTTCGACATATATACAATGGGCGTTCTGCCAGTGGTTATCATTATGAGAACTCGTGGTATAAATAATGGCAGTCTTGAATTCAAGAATGCCACACATTATCGCGCTTCGGAGGCTCTGATCATCCATGGGAAGGGTCATGTTACAAAGAGAGATAGAATGGCCGAAAGCACGCTGCTTTTGTTGAGATATTCTTGGAATATTCAGACGTGAGATGGACGCCGTTTCATGGTCCAGATTGTACTATTCAAGGTATTTGGAGTGATAGAGATTTATTCGAAGCAGACTGGCAGTGTTCTGTCAGCATATTTGTAAATAAACACGATGAATCCCAAAATATGTATCAGACTCGGTCTATATCAGAGGGACCTCTAATTTTTGGGAACTGATTTCTAGCGCAGATATAAGACCTTATAGGGGGGAAACGGGTTTGGAACATAGCTCTGACTCAATCGCGATGCTGGGGTCTTTTATCGGTAATTTGCGTATCGGTGGTATACAAATTGCGCCTTCAGCTTCAATCATGTACGAAAATGTTTTTAAAATAGTGAGCGCGTGTGTACCGTCTATTCTGGGTGATTCCTACGCACGAGGTATCAATGTCTTCTGAAGTTGAATCAATACTAGGATACTTTCCGGAGTCTCAAATATTGTCTTCTATGCCAAGTAGAAATATTAATGAGAATCGTGGACTTTTTGAGGCTAAACTTAGGTTAGAAATGCTCTTGTGCCTATCTGCAGCGTGTGATAGCGGATGACTTACTTTCAACGTCTCTAATCGCCTCGATATCAGCACATGCGCCTGTGATTCCAAGCGCTATAAAATGAACGCTGTATCAGTCCTTGAGTCGAATAATCGGAACGCGTTGCGAAATCGATATGCTTACTGTAATATGTCTGCTTTCCATCTTTTTGACAGCAGTCGTTGGCGCTCCCTCGTTCCGGAGCATGTCTGTGCTTGAGCAGCGACCCGACATCCCTATCGGATTTTCTAAAGGAACTCCCGCTCCTGCCAATAGCGTTCTGAACCTACGCCTTGCCATCAAGCAGAGTGACGTGGCCGGCCTTCAAAAGGCCCTTTACGATGTCAGCACACCGGGTGGTGCGCTGTATGGCCAACACCTCACCAAAGAAGAGGTATATCAGAAATATTTTATTACCTTCGTACAACGCTGAATGAGGTATTTCTAGGTGGAAGCGTTTGTGGCCCCGTCTTCAGAATCCGTTTCTCTTGTTCAGCAATGGCTTGCGGCCAATGACATTACGGCCAAGACAATTTCGCCAGCGGGGGATTGGCTTCAATTTTCGATCCCAGTCAACCAGGCCAACACTCTGCTACAGGCTGATTTCACCATTTTCAATCACGCCGAGACGGGAACACAGCTTACCCGTACTCTTGCGTACTCAATTCCAGTCGAGTTGCAGGGTCATGTCGATTTAATTCATCCTACCATCACGTACGTCGCCTGATTATATATTTCGATTAAGCATACAAACTAAAATATGCTTCAGCTTCGACGACCCATTTGCTGGCCTCCCGGTTATGAGAAGCCCGACTCCTCTCGATAACTCAAACTTGGCGGGATCAGAGCTTACTGGCAGAGCCGCCCCTGCCTCTTGCAATACTATCATCACACCGTCTTGCCTCCAAGAATTGTATAACATTCCTACCACGCCCGCTACTCAGTCCACTAATCAACTTGCTGTGTCTGGGTTTATCTCGGAATTTGCCAACCAGGCGGATATGGCTACTTTCTTGACCGAATTCCGGCCCGACATCTCAAATACTACTACATTCACTCTGCAAACTCTTGATAACGGTGCTAATCCTCAACTTCCAAGCCAAGCTGGTACAGAGGCCAATCTTGATACACAGTATACCGTCGGCGTTGCTACCGGAGTCCCCATTACATTCATCTCCGTCGGTAATTCCTTCAACGATGGAAGCCTCCACGGATTCCTCGATATCATAAATTTTCTACTCTCAGAAACAAACCCGCCTCAGGTTCTCACAACTTCCTATGGACAGAATGAGAACACAATTTCTTCTGCTCTTGCGATGTACGTCGCTGACATATAACGATCTATAAAGGAGTTGAATATTAATTGCTTTTTGTTTACAGCCAGCTCTGTAATGCTTATGCGCAGCTTGGTGCTCGTGGAACTTCAATTCTTTTCGCGTCGGGAGATGGCGGGGTCGCCGGATTGCATACAACTGCATGCAGCACATCTTTCCTTCCAACGTTCCCCTCCGGATGCCCCTTCCTCACTTCAGTAGGCGCGACAACGGGAACGAACGAGACAGCGGCAACCTTCTCATCAGGCGGGTTCTCCAACTTCTTTGCGCAGCCTGCATATCAAAACGGCGCCGTGTCCCAGTTCCTCGACATCATTGGCACGCTGAACGCTGGAAAATTCAACGTGACTGGGCGTGCCTTCCCAGACGTCTCAGCGCAAGGAGAGAAAGTCCAGATTGTCGTAGCTGGGAAGACTGGGTCTGTTGCGGGGACCAGCTGCTCCACCCCTATCTTCGCGAGCATAGTATCGCTGCTGAATGATCGGCTCATTGCTGCCGGAAAGCCGCCCCTCGGCTTCCTCAACCTAAGGACTGCGGTGGATGTGACCGTGACATATCCAAATCCAGCCGACGGATAACTCCGGCGGTGGAATGGATACCGGCTTAT
>JAEKIV010000247.1:0-42736 GCA_016801325.1 Hypholoma fasciculare
CACATTTTTGAAAATTTTATTCTATATCATTCTATACCATTGCTAGGTATATGTTTGTCTGACTCTAATTAAAATCCAGATGTTGTCCTGTGTGATTCCGACACCAAGGCGCTTGCATGCACACTTCTTTGTCCATTACAATCTCCAATGTCTAGCCAGGAAAATCTCTTTATCGCGGTTTTTTGCAACCGACAATGTAATCCATGAGGGGCGTGCTTGATAATTGACACAGCTTGTCTGCAGCGCGCAGTACGCTTTATCCTCGTTTGTTTAATTTTAACGCCGACGGGGATGTTGCGTGCCTGGTTCTCACGATCTCGCGTCTCTTTGTTCGGCGCCTATTTCCCGGCTATTCAGCGCTCCAGTATTGTGTGCAGCATGTAGTGCGGTAGTGGCCTGAGTGAGTATAAAAGCGTGAAATATTTGGTTGGTTATGAAGCAGAAATTGTTTCCCTCATATCCAGCACTCTGCCACTATTCTCTTCGTCGTCTGAATACGCTGCTATGAACTTTGAACAACTCAGCACCCAGTTTACAGAAGATATTGCCGCCACACATGACACTTTATGTGAGCGTGAGGCATGCAGACAAATGATTCGTATCGGAGAGAAGCGTCTGTACGTGGCAAGTCGGGTTTCAACAAATCCTGGAAAATATGTCTGCGAGAAGTGCTACCTGATGTATAAAGGTCGCACATCCACTACCACAAAGCGTGTAGAACCGTCGGCACATTTGCAAGGTAAGGCTTTTTTTTCTGATATATAGCATAGTAATTAAATGGACATTACATACAGGTGATTTATACACGGCTCGCAATCTTGACATAGACAATATTCGGAAGGATGTCAATCTCTCGCAGCGCCAAGGTATTTATCTCGTTATATTACTTGGGTATATAATTTCATTATCATCCAGGGGTTCATCACGCTCCTCCCGGACGTGTTGTTGGAATGCCAAATCCGAGGAGTTCACTAGTAATTCCATCTCCACATGCCTATCAGGCTTTTTTTTCTGCTCGAACTGCGGCTATGCCCCCGCCACCTGTTCCTGCCATCGGATACTCTGCAGCTCACTCACAGTATCAAGATGCAAGAAGGGAGTGGTCTGCATTGGCTAGCCGCGGTCCTTCCATTCTGGCCTCCGGAATGATTATGCTCTCGTACACTGCATCTTATGAAACATATTCAGGAAGAGGAAAGGCAAAATCAGGGTTTGAAGTTGTTCCGGTAAGTCTCATGATCAATACTAGTTTTCCGATCTAATATTTATACGACTGCTATTGTGCAGCACATCCGAGAGGCAGAGAGGGTTGTCTCAACAATCCTCCCTGCTCAAATTATTCAGTTCGTAAAAGAGGCCCTCAAAGGACCATTGGGAAATTTTCGTCCAGGATTTGCATGGAATCTGACCAACCTCGTCGTCCGCGAAAAGTCAACATGGGAGGATGTAGGGAAGGCTCGTGATCCCAGTGCTCCATACTTTGGAGATCGCTTTCTGGTACCTGCTGCTGGCTCTTCCAAAAATGCCTTGCACAGTCGAAATGTTTTCAAACCTCCCAAAAGTCCTATTGAGTTTGTTCTCATTATTGACACTGCACAGTGGTCAGATGCGGACAACCATGAGGTAGAAACTCGGTCACACTCTTTTTATAGTACTTATTCACTTGCTATTCCAGGAACATCGCCAGGAAGAGATCACCGAAATTCAAAGAAGATATCGTCAAGAAGAAAAAATGGTAAATACATGTCAAATCTTTGGGTGTGTATTGTGTGATAAATTATTATGCTCAGGTAAACAAAGAACAAGGGTCCCGGGGAAGCACAGCGACGCCGAGGATATCTTCTGCTTCAATCACATCGTTTAGTCCGTCACAGACGTCTTCTTTTGATCCAATCTCTTCTGTTGGGTCTAAGAGAAAGGCCCCGCCGAGTCCAACAAAGGCGTCAATTAATCATCGCGAGAAGAAACTGGCTAGCACTCCCAAACCTATTATGATTGAAATTAATGATTTAGAGTCAGAGGTATGTCTCAATTTTGTAGTAGATTGACTACTTCACTGTCATTCTACTAATATTATACGTATCCAGGAGTCTCTGAGTGGTTCTCAAGGTCCAAATAATTGGCTGGACGTTCAGGCTCCTCAAGAAATAAACAAGAGTATTATCAGAGACGGAATCATCAAGGGCGGCAAGTTTGCGGTGTCTGTCCCAATGGCACACAGTATGTGTATTTGTTCTGTATCTATTCTGCTTATTGATATTACGACTATTTTACTAGTCAATAAACGCACTCACGAGCAGATTGTATACTATGCAGTTAACACGGTTTCCCTCGAAGATCTGCTGGCTGGTGTCTCTCCTCTTGATTTTAATAATCACGAGAATGCTCGCTTTGGCGCCATTTCGTACATCCCGGACCGCAGTGCACCTTCGTTTCTGGGCCAGGGAGGTTTCAAGACCGCATTCGAAGCGGATTTAACACTTTATCAGCCTGTTTCATTTGGATTGGGGTGTTATCAAAGCGGAGATGGGTGGACCACAGTGGCGCTGAAGCGCCCATTCGAGCTCCGGCCAAATGGACATGCTATTCGACACCTATCACTTGTCGACGAGGGGAAGCTTGTGCTTGGCGAAGCAAATATGCTTGCCTGGGCACATGCTTTACTCAACTATGCATATAAGTTCATTGATTATAGGTTAAAGGTCAAGGGTTCACCTACATTTCCAATCCCTAGATTGCGATTTGTGAATGGTGCCGTTGTCTTCCCTCAACGAGACGTTGACACCAAATCTATGGTTCCAGTCTCCAATCGTGCAGTGTATCTTCTCGAAGAAATTATTGGGGGCGATCAACTCCCATTCCTGAAGTACATCCACAATTCCAATGCCACACCGCTCCAGAAGAGCAATGAGGATGGCTATGACATTGGGATCTTTTTATGTTTTATTCAGCATCTTCAATATATCAAGACGGATTGCCAAATTTATATTTCGGACTGCCAAGGTACGGTTTATTTTACATTTAGCTCTCTACAAGTTTTCTATCACTATTGAAATATTGAACGTGTACTGATTATCACTTTATCTATGTTTGTAGGCGGCAAAGATCTTTTGACTGACCCACAGATCATGACAGACCCGTAAGTACATATACTGATCTGAATGTGATATTATTCTTGATTATTATAATAGTGATATTGGTGAAAGCCTTTTTGGTGAAGGGAATGTCCAAGAGGCATTTCTCGCATTTCCAAAGCAGCATAAGTGCAATAAATACTGCGCTTGGATGGGATTAGAGCCGCTGACTCTGTCAACACAATTGGCTATGACTACACCCGCAGGTGCTCATAATGCTCGCAACACTACAAAGGGATGAATATGTATTTAATTTCGCAAATTAGATATGGATTACTTGTACCACTGTCTCGCTATAAATGCCATATCTTGTCCGTGTATACATGTAACACGCTTATATTATGGTGTTCTCGGCTTGTCTGGCTTTGTACCACTGTTGTGACAATGATTTCTCTAGTACATACTTTCTAATCAATTTTACCAAATAACATAGACCTTTTCTCACTGTATTATACTATTTTCAATGATAGAAAATATACGCTGCAGATATTGCGCACTCATTTCGAATAGATGCTCGTTTGATGTCCATTATAATTGGCATGTGATACGTGTGAAAAAGTATGTGTACACTACAGCTGGTTATAACGGGCCTAATGCTGGAGTCCCATAAATAAAAAACCCGTAAATATCATCTTTATTAGACCACAATACACTGTGTTCGATATATAAGAAATCTGGTTCGTTTAGGATGCGCTGCAAGCAGATTAACGCTGCCCTATTATCCGTGTGAAGATATTTCGGAAATCACCGAAATGGCTCTGCCCAAACTATATTTATCACCCCCGGCTCATTCAATCACGATGGGTAAAGCGACTGGGATACCAGGGGATACCAATGGAAAGGCAACCATCGCTCGCAGATAGCGGTCTTCGAGGTCCTAACTTGCCAAGATCACTCGGCCATCATGCCGCATGTATTTGGCAAGGCCTTGGGCATCAAAAATCGAGCGCGACCGTCTTGCTTTCCATACCCCTCCGAGGCGCTCGAGTTCATCCACAGTGAGCTAAGCGAGGAGACGAACTCGGGGAACGGGAGCCTCATGCGCGTGCTGCCGATCGGGCTTGCGTATTGGCGCGACGGGGACGAGGCGAAGATGTATGCGAAACGCAGCAGCCAGACAACGCACCCCGCCCCGATGTGCGGCGAGGCATGCCAGCTCTGGACGGCACTGATTACACTGGCGATGGAGAAGGCGGTGCTGCCGCTGGATCCCCTCGACGAGAACCCGCCGTTCTCGAAGCTCAGTCTGCTGGAGTTCATCATTCGGTATCCTTTCGAAAACCACAAGCTGCTCGTCGCCCTGACCCTGCCTTACGGGCTCCCACCGCGGCCGGAAGACCTTGTCGAGCGAGAAGCGTATTATTACAAGTTCCACCCGCTCCTGCGCCTCGTGGCTGCCACGCAGACGGAGCCGCACCCGAAGGACAATAAATTTCCGTACCACATGCCATCCGTGGAAAGCGTCCCTTCCACGGGCTACGTACTACACACGCTCATCGCCGCTCTATATTGCTTTTTTGCGACACGGACATTCGAGGAGGGTGCGCTTATGGCGGTGAATCTGGGAGACGATGCGGACACTGTCGGAGCAGTGTACGCGGGTTTTGCTGCTGTCTGGTACGCGGGCGACGAAGGAGAGGCGGAAGGGATATTTTGGACGAAGCGGGTACGTGAATGGCGGAGGAATTTAGTGGCGACTCAGGTGATAGATGAAGTGACCGAAGACCTCTTAGGGTGGGAGCGGAAATTAGCTGACTGAAGATGTCTCTTTCGTTAGTAGCGGACTGTTTTAAATCGGATATACGATGTAAATCTAACGTAATTTTATGTTGTCTACTTTCAATTACTGTATCTTTACATTACAGTACCAGAAACTTATTTCCACTTTTCCGTGAATTTACTATACATAGCTTGTACATACTTGCCAATAGTTATTTCCGACTGAACGTAAAGCTTCTCAAATTACAATTACTGTCATACGAACCTTTCAAATCTTGACGACGCGAACAAGTACTGTGAGCCTATTATCAACTGCAATTATTGATCACTGAGTACTGAGTGATCATAAATGGGCGCTTATTTTCGAGGTCGGTGAGATGGAATGATAAGAATAGCTAAACTTCACAAGTTTGAATATTATACCTCGAAAAAAAAAAAGACAAAGATGCAAGTTTCTTCATCATTCATGATAATTATTTTAGCTTTTTGTCAAACATCAAGTTCTGAGCTAGCTCAACGTTTGTGCTTGGTTTGTGTGTATGGGGCATCGACCGCAACGGCGGGCCGGAGAGGTCACTGGGTGCGGAAACTCCCGGGTGACAACTTTCAACGTCACAAAATTCGACGCCTTCCAGGTCGTCTCCTCCCTATCACTTGCTCGCGTTATCATGTCTTAGTGCGTATTCTCGACTTATTCAGGTTCTTGTAATGATACTTACAAGGCCTCTCTATCGTTATTCTCTCTGAAATTGATATTTCTCGTCCTCCTTGGCTTGCTGGAACATTACGATGACACCTGTATCTTAATTCGCCGCGACCAATTCAATATGAAACGAACGTCCTACGCCATGTTCACGCTATCGCCTCTGGAAATAGCCAAATCTTTGGCCGCGCCATCAAAAATGAGTACCTAGCCCTCGGTGTGTTTGGCACTACGTTCGGCGGTGCCTACTTGGCCACCCGCGGAGGAAGCAAAGCCCAAACCAAGCCTACGACCGTTCAGGAAGCCAAAGAGACCGTTCCCGTTAATGCTAGCTCCTCGTGCGTTCCCCTTTTTATTGCATTTGGGAGATGAGATACTGATTGTTCGTTTTCGCGCGTCTTGTTCGGTATTCAGAGAAGAGGAGAAGTTGTAAGTTACGTGTGTCACGAACCTGGAGCTTTCTAATCGTTCGTTCTCTCAAAAGCATCCTCGAGTTTATCCGGGAGGCCGAGAAGGAGGGCGCCACTGCATCTCATTAAAGGGCTAGACGCGATGGAATATAGAGGCACTAGCTAAGGAGGATATGCGCACGTACATCGAAGGCACACATACCGTAATATCCACCAGCATTATCGCATGAAAGCGTAGAATTCACCACGACGCGCTCTGCCGACGAGGCATTCATATGCCCACGCGTGAACTGCTCTTAGGATTCGTTCTTTCTGAAAGTCGTAGAGGTTTGGCCGAACACTACCATGTTCTGAGTCGCCTCTTATGTCCTACAAGTGGCACACTGGTAGCTACGATAGATAAAATGGATTGTCAACCCAAACCTGGCATTATAACCCCGGTTCACTCTCTACATTTCTATAAATTACAGGAGTATATACTTATGAGTACTAGTGGCCGCTTTTCGGTGGACGGTTACCGCACTTGAAGCCACGTTACTAGGGCGTGATGGATCAAATATCTATATCAACTTCGAAATAAACCTCCAAAGCTTTACAGCCAACGACAACATAACGGCGTAGACAAACGCCCAAACCCGACAACTCTTTCACGAACGACAGTCCTTACTTTTACAAAAGGTTTATATCAAGGCCTGGCGCCATCTTCTCCACTAGCTTCTTCTCAAGAAGATAGGAGCCATGAGTGCGCCCCCGCCCACTTCGTTCCGCAGTAATACTCTTCAGTCATCGAATGCCGCGCAATCATCTTCGCTCGTTGGATCAGATTCAGCTTCTACTCAGCAATCGAGGGGCGGAGGACCACGTACATTACACCTCACCTTGGGTTCTGTTGTCGCCGCTTCGACCTCGGCCTCGGCCTCTTCGAGCGTAGTTCACCTCCCCGACGACCCTGGCGTACCTGTCGATGCCGACGCGCCCACGTCAACGCGAAACTTCTCTCCAACCGTAAACTCTCCGAAGGGTACAGGGTCTGCTTTATCTCCCAGTCCAACGGTGACGAAATTCCGACGAGATGCAGCGGCGCGAAAACGGTCGTCCATCTCGTATCTCCCGTCTAATCCTCAGTCTCCCTCACTACTGCAGACCAACCGACACGATGGTCCATTCTCGCCCCTCTCAAGCTCGCACGCAAAGACGGCGTTTTCCTTAGAAGGTGGAAAACTAGGCGGATCTGGACTGACTAGGAGCAATTCTCTCGGTGGGAGGACGTCCAAGGCGCCGAGAAGCGCTACATTTGGGGAGAGATCGAGCACAGGGTCGATTCTTAACGCGGACGCCAATTTTGCCAATGGCGTTGAGCACCTGAAGGAGCGGCCGCCTGCAACCCTATCTGAAAAGTGAGTATATGCACATGTTCTCGCTCCCAGGGCATACATTTACGCGTTTTTCGGAAGGCATGCCGATCTTCTGCGTTTTATAGCGCAAAAAGAGTCGAAATGCTTGGAACTCCGGTCTCAACTGGCTGTCCATGAGGCAGAGCTATTGCAATGTGCGTCCATATTTATTCATGTCGCGTGAGCATGCGCCCTGATACAGTCCGTCATGCACAGTAAAAAAGAAATGGGAACGGATTGTGAATCGCGGTTTCGAGCGTGCACTCACTCCAAATTCTGCCTCTACGGCGTCGTCGGCTTATTTTTTGTCATCGTCGCCCTCTCATTCCTCTTTCACACACCTTGAATCTACATCCCTTAATGCTAACTCACTGGCATACTATTCTACAGTCAACTCCAATAACTCAAATGCGACAGGAGCGGTCGTGTTAGAGGGCATCAAAGAGGGCGTGCAGGGTATGAGTCGGCTCATTGCCGCTGGACTAGGATCCATAGCGCAAGTCAGCGCGCCGCAGGCTAATGAGCAAACAACAAAACAATTGCAGGCTCCCGACAGCGGTGCAGGCCCGATGCCGTTGCGGCTCGGTCTTGTTTCGCACCGCAGTGTGCATAGTAGCGGCGTGAACGGGAGTGGCCACGGCCAGAAAGAGTCGCAATCCTCGTCCTCGACCAACACATCATCTGCAACGTCGCTGTCCTTCCTAAGCGCATCATCAGCCTCGTCGGCGACGTCCGCCGGAAGTCGGTCGTCGATGACTGCGGAGACGGCAAAGGAGCCCTCCGCGGTTGATGCCAACTCAGGCCTCGAGAACTCTGAGAGTGACTTCGGTGATTTCGAGGACGGCCAGGGGCAGGGATCGCGTACGCGGAGCTCGACGCTGACGGAGCACCTCATCGTGCAGGACACGGGCGCGACTCCGATGATGAGCCCAAACCCGAAATTCGGGCTGCGCAAGCTCCGCGCGCCGTCGCCGCCGCCCGTGGCGGACGCTCACTCCGGCTCGGATACGACGAAGGACGACTTTGACTGGGGTGACGGGTGGGATGAACCGGCGGGCGAGGCTCAGGCTGCGGACTTCTTTGCGAGCAGTGACGCGGCGAGTGGGCAGCAAAAGGATAAGCCGCCGTTGGGCCTGCAAGTGCAGTCTAGAACGAGTTCACTTCCGAACGGACGGAATTCCGAGACAGAAGCGGGCTCGCGCTCGCCATCGGCGCCGCTCCGTGGATTAGCGATCGACCAAGGTGCCTCGGCGCAGCAGATGAGTTCATGGGTCGGCAGTGTGGGTAAGAAGTGGGGCGAGATAAAGGGTAGTTCAACGTGAGTTTTGTTTTCGTTCTTTTCTGGCTACAACGCCAACTTTTGCAACGTGCTTTATCTGTGGTTTTATTTTTTCATGTTGACGATTTCTTATTCATCATATCTATCACGTTTATCCAGGTTCACTAAAAATCAGAAACGCGCCTCAGTCCTCCTCTCCGACCTGCAGCAGACCCTAGTAGCTTCCCTGATATCTCCAGCCTCTGCTACACCCCCCGCTACGTACTTCACACCCAATTCCCCAGCGCCGCCTGCTCCATCCGCGTCGAGCGCAATAGGTGGTTTCAATTTGCCAACAGCGCAGCCAGGCATGCAACTGCCCAAGGCCAGACGCGAAGTTTCCTTGCTCGACGACTCTGACGACGAGAGCTTCGGAGAAAGTGGCGAAGACGCTAATGCTGCTGCGCATTCGGCACTGTCGTCAAGGATGTCAGCCCCCGTCCTGGTGCCGGATACGTTACCTCGAGCTACAGCGACGGCAAAGAACGCCAAGACCACCTCGACGGTGCTTGAGCCAGCTACTGACGAGGATGATTGGAACTGGTAGTCCGACGTCGACGAGCCGTTTACGCTCCGGTATTATGTACCGTATTTCTTCGGATTAGGCTTATTGTTGTACAGCCCTTCTTGCTGTGTATTATCTTGCTCTTTTGGACTTTGCATATCACGTACTAATACTCATGATATTCTAAATCAATAGAAATTCACGGAATTTGATGATCCTCCTCCGACTTGCCTTCATCTTCTGGCAAGATCATATCTGATAAGATGATGAGATAGGCGCCACGTGAAACAGTGATGCCAATAACAATTTTGGATAAAGCGGAGCTTATGAACAGCCATGTCCATTTTCTACCGCGACGACTACGGGATTGAAGGAACATCAACACTTGACAAACCGTATAGCTTGCTGTATGCATTTGCACAGGGATTAGTTACAGCCACCACGACAACATCATACCCTTGGCTGCTTCTGTCGCTCCACAGTTCAACGCATGGAGACTTCCCCTGATGCACTACTGCAAGAAAACGGTTCGCCTAGCGCGGAGTCCTTAGTCTTAAGGTCCATCCGCGAGATATCGTATGGAAGCGTGAGTTCCTTTAGAGTGCCTGTTGACTAGCCTTCTCACTGAACTGTAGGCGGCAGGCATGGTTTCCAAGGTATTCGAACACCCTTTCGACTTGACGAAAGTTCGTCTGCAGTCACAGGTGCTCGATGCTACCGCACGCTTCAACGGACCTATCGACTGCCTTGTGCAGACCTGGCGGAAGGAAGGTGTACGCGGGCTGTATCGGGTGCGTGGCATTTCCCAGACGTCCCAACCTCGTGCTGATCGTTTTCGTCTGTAGGGCCTCCCGGCGCCGATCGCAGGCGCGATGGCAGAGAACGCGTCGCTGTTTCTTGCCTATGGTGAGCTTCAAAACGTAATTCGGCGCGTCACGCACCGGTCTGCGGAGGACAAACTACCCCTGTACAACCTCGCTCTCGCAGCCGCAGGCGCTGGCTGCATCACCAGTTTCATCTTGTGAGGATCATGCCAACCGCACCGCGCAGCACCTGTTATTAATTAGCTATCTTGCAGAACGCCCATAGAGCTCGTTAAATGCAAAATGCAAGTCCAGATGCTTGCTCCCCAAGCAGCCGGCGCGTCTCCTCGCACCCTTCCGGGCCCCATCGCAGTTCTCATGTCTGTCGTCCGCACGAACGGCGTCCGCGGGCTGTGGCTTGGTCAGACTGGGACGCTCATCCGCGAAACAGGCGGCACAGCCGCGTGGTTCTCGACAAAAGAGTACGTCGCGTCGCTCCTGCTCGCCCGCCGTCGGGCCACGGACTCGGAACTCCGCCCGTGGGAGTCAGCACTATCAGGCGCCGTCGCAGGCGCAGCGTTCAACCTTGCACTATTCCCCGCGGACACGGTGAAGAGCACGATGCAGACAGCGGAGGAGCTGCGCCCGGTTGCGGTGGACGTGCTTTCGGTGCAGCCCAAGGCGACGTTTGGTAGCACATTCGTTGCTCTGTATCGCGCGCAGGGAGTCAGGGGGCTATACGCGGGCTGTGGAATTACAGTGGCGAGGAGTATACCCAGCAGCGCGCTTATTTTCTTGATCTATGACGGGCTGAAGAAGACTTTTGGGTAGGATATAGGGGGCTGTTGTTGCTTATTGTATTGTTAGGCCTGTGTTGGTCAATCTAGAAGGGGAACATTTAGAAGGCTTGCGGCACGATGCGACACAGTTGCGAGATTATACAAAGGCATTTGCCGCGAGTGCGCCATGTGCAGCGCATCGATATACGCTCATAAATCCTTGGTAGGTGGCGTCGGCTTCATGTTCTCGCTTGCGTCTTAGAGTCGAACCTGCGTTGGTAGGGAGCGCGAGCAGACTCTGGGCAGAGACGAGGCATAGTCATCGAAGCCTCTGTCGTGTAAGTAGGTGACCATGATTTTTTGGCGTGGATAAACCAACTGTACGAAAACTTGAAACAGTTGGACCCAATTCTATATATGGTAATCATTGTTGTTTTTCTTTGTTGGTCCCACTACCATAAATCAGACCTTCGGAAATAATTCGCTTTTGCTATTTCTTTATGTATAGACATAGATGTTCCTTTGTAAACGTCGAGAATCCCTCCAACAAGCTTCTGATCTAGTAGAGGATTTCACGATGATCTTTTACCTGGAGTTACTCTACCTGTAAGTAGTTTAGCGATAGCTTGGAAATGTAAGGCGGTCGAGCATCTAAGAGTACCCATTTATGACATGATCGCAACAATAATTAAAGATTTTTTCCTTCGTTTTTAGTAGACGGTGACCAATCGCCCCGTCAGGAGCGTATCAACACTTTCTGACGCGGGTTTTCACATATTGGTTGGCAGTGTAATAGCACAGCCCGTGACAGACGCGGACGCACGAGTTCAGAGTTCTCCTACTTTTGCCACAGGAATATTATTAATGTATAATTTATATACTTCTGCACTACCATACAATGGCAGATGCATTCAGTACATTTTCTCCAATGCTTCACGAGCGATTTCCATCTAAACAAATTTGAATCAGTTAAGCGTCAGGTATAGGCAGAAATATGGAGGAGACTCACAGCAATCTCGTGTGTCATGTGTTTGACATCGACCTTTCCTGCTATACCCCAGTCTACAAGGTCAACGGACACGATGTTGTGGTGTGCGTCCTCGGTACACATCACGTTAGATCCGTTAGGGTCACTTTTAACGGCTGCAATTAGAATAACCACAATCAAATGGACGAAAAATATGCTCACGAATGCAAGATTGTAGTGTGCTTGACATAATCCATCATCTTATTAGCGACCATGCCAATGACCTTGTCCACGAGCGCTTTGCGTGCCGCTTTATTGCCGGCGGTCGCAAGGTACGCTTGTGTGCGGGGGAATGGGGTCCCTGAAATCTTCTTCATGATGATGTAGTAGACTTTGTTGCACTCGGCGTCCGTCTTGAAACCCCAGTCGACGAGTTGCCCGACGTGCTGAAGGTGCTCTGCTTCTTCCTTGAACGTCGCGATAGAAACCTGTTTCATTCCGCCCTTGGCGTTGGCAGATTTGGCCAGGAGCTCGGGATGCCCGACGACTGGGTGGACGTCACCGTACGAGCCACCGCCAATCTTAGGACCAATTTCGTACGAGAGCTCGTGGTCTGGCAGGTTTCGGCGCTCTAGGAACTCGAACTCAAAAGAGCGCTTGTGTATCGAGCATGCGCGCGCCTACAAAAATGCATAAGAACGATGAAAGTATAGTGCAGTTGGAAGAAAACTCGCCGATGTCCCGTGTCCAGAGCTTCTTGCAGCTGCTCTTGGTTGCGCATGGGTCAATGGCTCTCTCGTCTCTAGAACAGGCAAAGCGGCGGCGAATGTAGATAGAATGGAGAGACACGCAGTCAAAGATACGATAGAGAGGCGCATTGTCGTCAACGACAGAGAGTGTAGGTGGGGATGTGGGAGTGAGACCAGCTGAAGATTTTCTGAGCTCGCACTCAGTATTTATACCTATCTGCTGCGAGTCTCTCGTAGACAGATCCCGTCAGTGCCATTGATGATAAAATCGATCGACCGTTGATAAAATCTGTAATATAGACAGCGTTACAAATTGGTAGGGTGGCAATTGAGCGCGACGCACAAAATCGCGGCCATGCGATTGAAGTAGGCCGTTGCCCTAGATTTCTATTTTAAACGGTCTGTTTTCAACGGTCGGGCTAAAATTGTTCTGATTTATCCAGAATCATGAGTTCAACTGCAGTCGAAGAGGAACACGTTAGTAGTTACTCAGCTATGTCCATTTTCGACCTACTTATCCACATGGGTCAAAAATAGATTTGTTAGTGCACGTTGATTATGTTATGTTCCAAGATCTTTACCTCCTCTTTCCCCACTAGGGCTTTTCTCCGATTTCAACTTTTCTTTCGCGTTGCGGTTTACTGAGGCCATAAGAACAAGAAAAAAGCTCCAGCTGAAAAAAGTGTGCGATGGAATTTTTGTGCCTTGAAGAGGGGTTGACTCTTGTGATATCAGAAAAAAAAGAAGCTGATGGGGATGCAGAACGCTCAGGAGTGAGAGAGTGCAAGGGTCGAGGCTGGGCGCCTGATCGCTTGACAGAAAAAGCGCCTATTGAAAGGTTGGCGCGTATCCAATTGTCTGTTCTAAATTTAACAATTGCGATGCTGGCGAAGTTAGGGGCTCAGCGCCTCAGCTCTAGGCCTAGACGAGTGTCAGGTGGAGAACGAGCAGAGCGCCATTGTCCAGCATAAACTTCAGGTCGGCGATACATAGGAGATCTGTCTCACCGCGCAGCTTGATCGATTGATCGTACAATAGATGCGTAGCAAAGCAAAGCATGGCAATGCGAACACGATCAGGATTCAGCACAGCCATGGCCCATCCTTACCTGCACATATAAGTGTACGCAGTGTTGTCCACTTTGCTACAGATACTAACACAATGAATAACCAAGAACGGTGAGTTTCGATACCTCTCACTAAAGTCTTCGAGTAACTGATTATAAAACGCAGTTTCGTCGATTTGAAGTCCATCTTGGAGGAGCACAGCCATGGCGATCTTGCAGTCGATAATCCATTTCGGCACAAGAACCTTGTAAACCTGGTATTGCAATCGCTGACGCAGGCCAAATCCGCGTCGCCTCAAGCACCCGAGCTCGAAGAGAATATCGCCTTATTCGAAGCCTCGCAGCAGCAAGTGGCCAAAATCAATTGGCAAAGCCTCGCAGACGCGCTTCAGAGCTCGAGGCCTAAATCAGAGGACCTCGAAGAGCTTGATGACGTTATTGCGCGCGCGAAACGATTCATCTCAATGAATGACAAGCTCGGTGTGGAGAAAAATAGCGCCACCGTCCGATATCAGTTGCACAACCTCGGCCATTGCTTGCATCGCCGATACCTTCTCACAGAAGATCAGAATAGCAACGAGGAGTCGATAGCTTACATCAAGCGGGCCATCTCCTTGACTGAAGAGAGCGGCGGCGAAGAACTCGCGGACAGGCTGGCTGACCTTGCGACTTCGTTGAGCTCCCAATTTGAGCACACAAAGCAGTTGTCGGACCTTGATGAAGGGGTGTCCGCTCTCCGTCGGAGCGTTTCCTTGACCCCACCTAGTGATGCGCATTTACAAGCAAGATCGAATCGCCTTGGGGAGGTTCTGTGGCGTCGTTTTGAGGTCACTGGGAGCACCAAGAACTTGGAAGACGCGATCCAGGCACAGACCGTAGGCTCGCCTGTTGGACAATAGATTTGAGCGAGTCCTTATGCGGTCGAATAGTTTGTGAATGTCTGTCTTAAAACAAATTCAATGTGCACCATAGACGATAGTAATGAGACCGGTTTGAGAAGAAGGCAAGATGAATACGTGCCATGACTGTATCGCGATATCGCCCTTTCTCCACATCCATAGTACTTAAATAGCAGACGACCATACGAGGAAATAGGTGTCCTTTGAGCTGCGAATGTAGTCGGGGGAGTAAAAGCCGAGTTCTGCCAGGCTTCTGATATCAACCATTGCGGATGCGTGGTTTCTGTCAACCAGAATGATACCCAGCGGACGACTTGTTTCCTTCCTTGAGATTCGGGAAACCTCCACCGGGGGTCTTTTCAAGCAACAATACGATTGGCAGTGGGCACTGGAAAGAATTGAATAGCTCTGACGAGGTTCTGGTTGAAGCGGCGAAACTGACGGCCTCTGTATTATAAAATTCGAACTCCGTCGCGCAATCAACAGGTCGGAGCATGATGAACTGATTTCACATGTCTTGGAATCATGACCAAAAACAACAGCACTGGCAATCCATATCTTCCTTCTGGCTAGCGCTGTATAGCTTCACTCGGATACGACGTATCTGACATACACGTAGGAATTCTCTGATACAGGGAATTTTTCATATTCCATCGCCCAGGCAGTTCAGCTCGAATTCGAACTGGTGTCAGCGCTTTAGCGATTGCAGGCTCGCGAGCGCTCGTCACGAAGACGAAACGCACTCGATCTACGTGTATCTGTCTGGCTGGCCCGCGACAGCTCGCCGATATCCTCAAACGACGCGGGAAACGCTCATAATTATCGGGAATGGCGAAATTATCTATGCCAACCATCCCAACGCATCCACTTCCTTTACCTTCGCGGCTCACTAAACGGCCAATTGTTCTTGCTTTCTTAATCCTCATCCTTCTGCGGTCGCGTACTCTCAGTATATCCAAAGATGTTGCGACATCACTGAAACAGAAGGCGAAGTCGTTGACTCTGAAAAGAAAGACAAAGTTGACGAAGGATGAACTCGCCAAGATGCTTCAGCAGGTATACGTCGATGAAGAGGACGGTT
Organism: Hypholoma fasciculare; assembly: GCA_016801325.1. Classification (NCBI taxonomy): domain Eukaryota; kingdom Fungi; phylum Basidiomycota; class Agaricomycetes; order Agaricales; family Strophariaceae; genus Hypholoma; species Hypholoma fasciculare. The sequence goes on from JAEKIV010000247.1 coordinate 15,528, forward strand.
CGCAAACTCTTCTCGTACCGTATCGCGAACGAATTGTCAAGGTACGTGGTCATATTCAATGCGCTCCTCATGGCTCATCACATTGCACTCCAGGTCCCCATACATCCTACTCCCAAATCGCAGTTCGCCGCAGACAGAACCCACTTTCCACTTCTTCCACCCCAGACAGTGCAGAAGCCTAACATCGACCGTGCTTTCATTTCACAATTACGGGCTATTCTGTTTCGCGTCGCTATCCCATCATGGTATTCGTCCGAGGCCGGAATTGTTGCGCTTCACTCCAGCTTCCTCGTCCTCAGGACAATTTTGAGTATTCTTGTAGCAAGACTAGACGGGCGGATAGTCAGGGATCTCGTCAAGGCGGACGGGAAAGGGTTTTTGAAGGGATTGGGTCTATGGTTCTTGTTAGCCATCCCCAGTACAATCACTAACTCGATGGTGAGTCTCACAAACCCTCTAGACGCTTCATGTGTTAAGAAATGTAGATTCGGCACATGCAATCTCTCCTTGCACTGCGCCTGCGAACTAGGCTCACTCGATATCTTCATGACCTATACCTGTCTTCTAATCCAGATCTACGTTACTATCGGACATCAAGCTATCTCGAAGGAGTTGACCAGTATCTTACGGCTGATGTTGACGCGTGGTCGAACGCAATGAGTGGGCTTTAGTGCGTCTCATTTCCTCATACTGGATTGCAATAGGCTTATAACATATCTGATAGTGGCAATCTTCTGAAGCCGTCTCTTGACCTCCTATTATTCACATCCCAACTGTCCCGCTCGCTCGGCGTGCGGGGTACCCTCCTTCTTTTCTTGAACTACTACGGCACCGTCTCAATTCTTAAAGCCGTTACACCAGCCTTCGGCCGTCTCGCGGCTGTAGAAGCTCGGTTGGAGGGCGAATATCGCGCCGGTATGGGACGCGTTGGACGAGAGGCAGAGGAGGTCGCATTTTATGATGGTGGGGCACGGGAGAGGGACATACTTACAGATGCCTACATGAAGCTCATCAAACACGTTAATTCAATATACAAGGTGTGTTTGAATTATCCTTTCATTGACTTTATAATGTATCAATACGTCGCCTGCATCAGATCCGCATCGCGTATGAGTGGACTGAAGACTACGTCATCAAATATCTATGGTCCGCTGCTGGTTATGGTCTTATCGCGGTCCCCATCCTCTACACGCGCACGAAGCGATCACTGGGTCTCGACACTGCATCCCCCACCAAACCGGCCAGAGATACATCCGACAACGTCGTGGCCGGACGGACGGAGAGTGTGTCTATCAACATTTTTGAAGCAATGGCACATGCTGACTATAGATAGCCTACATATCTAACAGGCGACTCCTCCTGTCCCTGGCTGACGCCGGCGGGCGCCTGATGTACGCGTACAAGGACCTTCTCGAACTTGCTGGCCTGACTACGCGGCTGTACACGCTGACCTCAACCCTCTTGAACATGCCTTCTGGCCACGCGCCTATCCTCATTGAACACGCCGATGCCGTCAGCCTGACCGGCGTCGACGTGCGCATTCCTCGCCTTGCGAAAGACAGTGCCAAGGAGGACCCCATCAGCCCATCGGGGAAGGCTCTAGCGCTCACTGCGGACCGCAGCGAGCCGCCGCTGGTGAAAGATCTGACGCTCACCATACGGCGCGGCGAGCACCTCCTCATCACAGGCAGCAACGGCGTCGGCAAGACCTCCGTTGCGCGTGTGCTCGCGGGCCTCTGGGATCCCTCTGCCAGCGGTGGCGCCAGTTCCGAGCCCATGGTGCGTATGCCGCGCGATGAGACGGAGGCAGACGTGATGCTGCGTCGGGCGCACGGCGACGCGCATGCGCGCCCCCGGCCGACCCTCTACATCGTGCCGCAGCGCGCATACATGCCGACGGGGAGCCTGCTCGAGCAGATCATCTACCCGTGCTCGTACGCGTCGTTCGTGCAGATGACGACACCTGCATCCGGCGAGGCGGCGGCGGTTGCAGAGGGGGTGTTCCCCGCGTTCCTGCGCCGGTCGTCGTCGATGCTCTCACTGAGCGCGTCGCAGGCGTCGTACGCACCGTCTACTGAGCCGTCTGAGCGCGCGAAAGCGGAGATCCACGATATCCTCCAGAAGGTACACCTGGGGTACCTTGTCGGGCGGGAGGGTGGACTGCATGTGCGAAAAGAGTGGCGCGACGTGCTGAGTGGGGGGGAGAAGCAACGCATGGCGATTGCACGCGTGCTCTGGTGGCGACCTATGTTCGCAGTTCTAGACGGTAGGCTGTTGCTCGGTTAGTACTGCTCCACTTTCGTACTGACGACTCGTTCTTGCCAGAATGTACCAGCGCTGTCTCGAGTGACGTCGAGGGGAGGATGTACGAGGCTGCCAAAGCCCTTGATATCACTCTGATCACTATTTCGCTTCGGTATGTGCTCAATAGTATTTACTCAATTGTGTGCTAATTCGCAGTATATCCTTTTCTTAGTCCATCCTTGATGAAATATCACAATCAGCTGTTGACCCTCCATGGACCGTCCGGCTCATCTCCTGGGAAATGGACACTCTCACGTATCGGCACGCCAGAAGAGCGGATGAGCTTGAACCGAGAAATCAGAGTGCTTGAGGAGAAGCTCAAGGAGGTCGAGGGATGGGAAGCGCGCGTGCAGGAGCTTGAGGCGCTACTGGGTGTGCAAGAGGAGATTAATGGTCACGAGGAGGACCGTAACGAAGAGGAAGAGAAGGCGATACAAGCGCAGGAGATCTTGGACGGACAACCTTCGGAGAGAGAAACTATTTCCGACGTGGAAAGTGAGACTAGCCGGGAAGATGATGTATTGTCCTCAGAAGTCGCTTGGGAGAACCTGCAGTCATAGCACTTCGTGGCCCAGACCCTATTACCTTCTCTAGTCTATCTAACATACTTGCACGATATAATCGTATAGACCTGCCAATTTTAAATAACTGCGCCGTTGTGTGGGGCTTCATGGGACTTATTCTACCCGGCGATAGTGCGCCGTAACATAACTTCTCTCACACATTCAACAATTACTAATAGCAACAAAAGTTCACGCCCACATTCCCGTGACCCCGCCCACGACATCTTTCTCCCCACTTCTACCGCCTTTCCCGATACCGCAGCCTTTCATACCGGGGGATGTACAGACTGGGGGCACATTAGGTGAGCGAAAACTTATGCATCATGATTCGAGGATGTCGTATGTCTTCAATCCGGACTGAGCACAGCCATCCAGTGGTTTGGCCATAGGACGATACTTTTTTCTGAGCACTATCTGTGGATAGCATCACCTTTTCATCCCGAATTTACTGACTGACTATATTTTGCTTGGAATGAATAGGCCTGCATGACCTTTGGCGGCGGCGTTGCCTGACGTTGTTCGGCAGGTCGATGTCGAACAGTGGCGTTTAAAAGCGGGCCCATTCTCATCGATTCGACGCCAAAAAATGCCCAAGGTTATTGTCTGTCCCAACATATATATAGCACGGGGCGCCCATCTCAGGTGAGATACCGGTTTCAATTTTTTCTGTCTTGTGTCGTGCCGACCATGCGTGATGATTATACTCTTCTATGCACAACCACCTTCTGAAGGCAGCTGTGTGTATCACCCTCCGCGGCTGATGTACGACTGCGCCGTTGAAACCTTACCTTTCTGATACTAGTATACCTGCGCTTTATCCCTGTAATCTAACTTCACATGCTCTCATCAGCTAGCTGACGGATATATTTATACTCTAGCACACCAATGCTGAAGATGCATCATGTACTGATATGAAGCCTCAAATAGTGCCTGCGAGATCGGTAGGTCGTTCGAATAGACGCTAAGTACGCATGTATCTAGGCCTCGTTGGCCTCATGACTCGCCTGCCGGTATTCGGGGCGCCGGGTGGTTGGCCCACAAAAAAGACATATATATATAAGCGCCCATCATTGCCGCATGCGAGCCGCTATACGTACACGCTATCATGAGGCTGTGACAAGGCACAGGCAGTTTCAACTTTTAAAGCACTATATTGCCCCCTTGCGTCCAGCAGAAGTATATTTTGTATAGGGAACGGACGGCACTGCTCATAATAATATGACTTCAATGCGGCGTCAGTGTGAATGAGTCACAGCCGGTCCCTGCAGTGGGCGTCAATCAACCGGGCACATGCAACCGAGTTTATAAAGGTGACCCCTGGGACTAACCATGCGGAGTACGAGCACCGCTTCTTTCCATTCTTACACTGTCGTCACCGTTGCTCTCAAGTATGCTTGCCCCCGTCCGCGTCCCCAAAGACTCGTCCTCTAAGGCTTATGGTGCTATTGAACTTCGACGAGGCTCACGACAGCCTCGTGCTGTATCAAATTCAAAACGACGGATGTCACCGAGAAAGCGTCGAACGCTTCCGCAAGAACTCATAGATCGGATTATCGATTGCCTCCAGGACCAGCAGAGACTCCTCGCAAAGTGCGCATCAGTGTCCCGCGCATTTGTTCGTCGCTCCCAGCAGCATATTTTTGCCAAAATTATCCTATTTCCTTCTTTGGAGACCAAATTTCTGACGTTGGTGGAGAATTCGCCGCATCTGATTCCCTTCATCCGGGACCTCACTGTTTCAATCAATAACCCCAGACTCCTCACTTGTCAACCAAGCTCTCTCCCTAAAATACTTCCCTTGCTCACTCAACACAAAATCAAAAGCCTGAACATCAAAGTCTATGGCGGTGGCGTCGTTGACTGGGAAAAAAATGTCCACAAGACCGTGCACAGTGCCTTCGCATCCGTATTCCTCGGAAATCGTCTGGAAGAATTTATTTTACAGGATATCCAGAATTTTGACTGCTCTCTTCCTGCGCAGTGTTCAAGTCTTCGGATGCTAGTAATCGGAGGCGAAGGAAGCATGGCTCCGTTTATCGCCCCGGACCGTCCCTGTCACCCCTTTAGTCCACCTCCTTTATCGGTTATGATGATAGGCACAGGTCAATATGCGTTCCAGTCGTTGATGAACTGTTGTACGTCGGCATCACCAGCGTTTGCTCTGAATAATCTACAATGGCTCGGCCTCAGAGAATTACCAGGGCCCGAGTGGATTCAAGCTTTCCAGACTCTGGCTCAGTCGTCGTTGGCGAGGCTGAAGCACCTCGTAATTGAACTAGAAGTCAAACAAGGTGTGTATTCTCTCAGTCTTCACGAATATCCTTGAGAATGCCTTTTGTTGTAATAGGGGACGGCAGATTCGAGTTGAAAGATTCCCCTATTGACCTCTCTCGCCTAGAAAGTCTAGTATCCATTGAGCTCAGAAATAATGTCTACGATCACGACCAAACGCATTTTAGCCAGAGGGTGGCCCCCATCTTGCTCAGTCTGCCACGGCCAAGTAAGCTAGTGAAGGTAACTTTATATTGCCCGGGGTACGAGTTCGCCACCTATAGGTCGCCTACAAGCGAACTGCAGTGGAAAGCTGTAGACGACGCACTTGCACTGTCAGACAATCCCTGTTTGCGGCAGATACATTTCAAATTGGGGGCGAATATATTTCCTGCCACTCCCAATTTGCTTCCAGGAGCTAGCGCGCGTGGGGTGGTAACGAGGCTTTCGAAGATGATGCGTTCTGTCTAGTATGTCGTATTTAGCCCTTTGCATCCACGTGTATGACGTTGACTTCCTTCACATTCATGTTAGGTACCGGATGGGTGTTTTATGTTATGGGAATGGACGCTATATATAGAGATCTTTCTTACTGCGTTTGTACACGGGATGAGGACGCGAAAGCGGCAAGAACTTTTATATTTACCATAAAACAAAAAGCAGGAAGGTTCGAATTACATCCAGTACCGCTGAAACACGTAAGTAATACAATTTCCGTCTACGACCGCATTTCGGCAGTATTTGCCACGGTGAAATTCTAGGATCACACATCTGGTCTTCGAAGAACTTGTATTTTACATAAAGGCGGCTAGATATGCAGATGATACTAGAGCTAACTTCTCAAATTTCGACCTCGACCTCGACCGAAGACTGGTATGATAATTTGTATATCCAAATTGCCAATTTCCCTGCACCCGTTCCCGTAAAGATGTCCCTCCCCAAATATGGACCATGTATTTTGGCTGTTGAACATTTATTGCTTCCTCGGGTAAATAATGTCGTAAATACGAACCGTGCTTTGATAAAGACCAATATAGTGCAACATTGGGACTGAATTAAAGATATGTACCATGTGAGTAAGTATCTTAGGATGCGCATTTTTGGAGCTTGTGAGATAAGCCTTGCAGCCCTGCTGCTAGCTTTCCTTGAGCTTTCCGGTAAGACAAATAGAGTAAGAAGCATCTAACGAGGATTTTCTGGGGCTGGAAACGGTAGCGGCCGCATCACATTCGGAATAATTACGATGCGTCACCGCGGTACTCAAATCCTCTTTCGATATTATTGGGAACAGATGCCTGTACGGGCGTGTCCCGCTGCGCTTCGGCCATCGGATATGGGCTAGAATAAATTGATTCCCTGTGGCATTTACTCCACCCATCTGATGTACCGGTACGTAACTGCTTGGATATATCGTTCACCAATGTAAGCTTTGACCACGAAATTAATTTCCAACGAGTAGAGAATAGTCTAGGAAAAAAAGGCGCCTGACACGATGCATGGGTGCAATATAAGCCTCGCTTCGTATTGGCTTCACCAATAGATCAAAATACGGGGAGAATGACCCATCATGATTTATTTCAGTAAATGAGAGGTCTAGAACGAGACAAGCTTTGTCGTCGAGCTCCGAAAGGGCGGAAGTATTGACGAAAGGGCGTCATTATCGTAAGAACATGGAGTTACAGAGGTTTGGGGTCGTATTTACTTGGGAGCACTGTTATGCATAACGAGCACTCAACTGAATTGGCCAGAGGTAGGTGGAGACCAAGGCGGGAGTAGCACGACGGCATGCGGTGAGGATATATTTGTCTTCTAATGCGAGCACGCAGAAATACACGACATCGCTTTCCATTGAGGAGAACGGTCGTGAAATGTAGAAGCGACCAGCTTTGCTGAAATACTACGCTTATGATGTAGTAGTCATATAAGGCATAACGGGATGATAGTGTCCTTTATCATGTTGGATAAGACCGTAGGGCCGTTTAATACCGGCATGGCCTTCTACCCTTTGTTAAGTAGAATAAAATCAAACAAACAGAATGTCTAAGAGGATTTAACTGGAGGGCCAGCAGCGCAGCGCGAGCGTACTGCCATATGTCTGGGTTGCGTGCGGGGTGGTGCTCTTTGATGCGGTCACAGTAGTATATTCAAGATTTTCCCTGGCTAGAAGGTAAATGTAGCCAAAATTATGGTCACTTTCATATTAAGGAGATTGTCGAGGTGGGCATATTATTTAAGAAGGGAGAAAAAGATCTCTTGAATCGTATTGAATGAGTTTTCAACTGAAAGCGTATTTAATATTTATTCTTTGGGTGCCCTTGGGTGGTAGGTTGGCTGTAAATTTCCGTCTATATAGGTTGTTCCTTGCTTCTCACCCTCTAGAACCATTACTTCAAACGTTAAGAATCGATTTATGTTTTATGCAAGTTTTATGCTCAATTCGCGAGCAATTCGGCAACAAATTCGTCCACAATTGAGCTAATTATAGATACAAAGTTATATAATAATAAACACGCTCACGTGCCAGCATGTTGGTCACCCGGATTTTTTGCCTTTGCCAGTTCGTTCAACTTCCAGTTGCCCAATGCCCATCTTCTCAGCCTTTCCGCCAATTGGTGTCTAGCATAAATTCACCTACCTCCTTCCAACTCTGACTTCTGACTGGATTGACACTGTTCTGGCTCGACCATATCCCGGTACCGAGATGTTTTTCCGGCCTAGAACAAGTTGTACGCACCCGGAGTCACTCCTTCGGTTGCCCCCGACGCGCTCCTTGTGCACGGTTGATCTACGTTCTTCGATAACGAGCACTGTGGAACGAGGCAATGCCTTTGAAGAACGTTCGTTAAAGCTTTTAGAGCAGACGATGTCGATGTCTCTAAAGCGCGTGGGCGGGAAGGAGGATGGAGGAATCGACCTCGTGGGATGGTGGTGGTTGCCTCATGATGCTTTTGAGGCGCCATCGACGGCTACACCTGTCGAGGACCGACGTCGCATTCGAGTGGTTGGCCAGTGCAAAGCAGAGAAGAAGAAAATGGGTCCTAACTACGTCCGCGAACTTGAAGGGGTAGTCTTTCGTTTTCTGGCAACCTCTTCAGATACTACGATGGATCCCCCACTGCGATCAGAAATTTGCACGTCTCCTGTTGTGGCTCTTCTCATCTCCCAATCACCTTTCACGAAATCGACACTCGTTCGCGCACAGTCCTCCCCTATCCCTTTCTGCCTGCTCCATCTACCTCCGGTCCCGGTTGCGTTGCATGCAAATGTGTCAGATGCTCATGATGCTGACAGCGTACCGGCTCCTGTTGGTCACTTGGGCTCCGCTCTGTGCAACCCCGCGCTCAATGGAACACACGGACTGCTTAAAGGTCAGATGGAACTCCGCTGGGAAAGACATCCCATGGGTCACAGCGGACGGCCTGGGTTATGGTGGAACGCTGAAAAACTGCGGAGTCATATACCGCGGACGGACTCGGACATACCGGAGTGAGGTCATCCCCTGTTCACCTCCATCCCCAATTTTCTCCCTCGCATTGGCGAAGCCAACATTGGCCGGGTGCATTCTGCAGGAGATATCGAGGCTCAAGGTCTTCGACCTTGAAATTTGATGACAACGCATCATGGCTGCCGTTGTATGCAATAATCGACGCTACTCAAACCTTCCATGGTTTCTCGATGCTAGGCAAACGTATACGTCTGCCATATTCGAACTTTGGAAGCATTGTTGTCAATTTCTTGCATTATCTGCCAAAACGTCACACAGCAATAAGCATGCTTTCCATTTATTATGCATTCATTACATACACGATACATACAACAAATATTTATCTGATGTACACCTTTAAAAGTTACTATAATATAGTAGACCAATTACTGGGCAAGGCATTCATGCCATGAGATTCGTCTTCACGAGGTTCTGCCTCATCAGCATGTCTTTGACTAGGAAACGAATGCGCATGATTGCGTCAGGCGACATCTTCAGAACGGAAGGTAAAACCTCACGATTAGATAGAATATATTTAGTAGATGCTGTGTCCTGTACTCTCGATGAGAAGGCAAAGGTATATGTGCCGTCAAGCAAGTACTGACCGTGACTGTGGTGAAATGGCAGTAAAACACTCGGGGTGCCGATGATGCTTCTTGCATTATACCACCTAAAAGCGGGAAGTAAAAATTTAGCAAGGGAGGGTCTTGCGTCACGTCAGCCTAAGCGCCGCTTTACATACCAAACTTCCTTTTCAAATCTGTCCCAGATAACGGTGAGCGTAGATAAACCAATCGAGGATTGTGGCGGCGTACATGCGGTTGCAGTATCCACATCATTTTTTCGCTCAGCATATGACACGACAAAGTCCTTTAATTTAATTCCGGAGGCTAGTTTTGTGCGGAAGATGTCGATCTTATTCAAGAATAGTATAATATTTGTGTTCTTGAGAAGCTGATTTGTCACAATCATTGTCCATATCTTAATGGAATCTTCCTATCGTTTAATCTCAGGTAAGGATATGAGGTAAGGACGATAAATTCAAGGACAAACCAATCTGTTGATACGATGGTCCTCTTCAAGCGTCTGGTCAAACCCGCTATGTGTGGAGCGACAGGTTCGCAGTCAGTAATCTAATATTGAGCCCGGGACCACCTTGCGTACCTAATTGGGGCCAGGAATATGATGGCGTCCATGTCGTCGAAGAAGGGTGCCCAAGCAGCTACATCAGGGACAACGTTTCAGCATGGCTTCTCTTCCATGACAAAGTAGCCATTCTTACGACGCTATTAACCAAATTTAGCTCGATCCTAGTACAAATGTCGACACCGCACTAACCTGTGATCTATGGCCTCCCACATCGTACACCTTCCAATCTCTGACAGCCCCGCCTATTGGATGCGTGAACGAAGATAAGAGCTTTTTCGAGCGACCCACGTTGGAATATACCCACTTGTAGAGATCTTGAATCGGTGCTCACTAACGCCTATCGATCGTCATAAGCAGTGAGTAGACAGAAAGTTGCGTTAGTAACTACCAAGTGTCTTGAGACGTGCACGGAGTATGTCATCTAGCGTTACGCATTCAATTTTGCTTCAATACAGCTGTGTAAACCACGGTAATCAGGATGACACATACCGTCAGTCGGAACGTAGCGAGGCCCCGCGATTCGACTTATTGAGTCCAGGAAACTAAGTTTTGTAACGTCAATGTCAAGTAAAAAAGAATAACGTATCGTACATACTACTCGTTAAGGTCCTCAGGCTTGATTTTTTGCTTGACGAGGAGCTGCTTAACTCCCGCACTATCCCACAGCTGCTGCATGTCATGCATGCACTGGTTCAGAATCGGCCATGGGTCTTCAGGATCGTCCCAGTCTATTCCATCGGCGCTATCAAAACTAGTCCGTTCCTCCGTTCTAACCAGTCTGTTGAAGGCATTTTTCCAAGGTATAGTTGAGTTGATTGCTATTTCCTTCAATCCTTGCTTCGAAGAGTTATACCCCCCGCGACTCGTCTGATCAGTTTGTGTCGGTATAAGCTCTGAACCACCGCCTGTCAGCCGTCGTATCAAGGTGCGTTCCACCTGCAGCAGAGGCGCCAGTCGGGCTTTTATCTCAAGGAGGTCCTGCGTAAGATAAGAGGGTCCTTTCCTCGGCCCTTGCACAGATGAATGGTCATGCTCGTACTTTTGAGCGCGATCCATAGCGTCAAGAATAATCTGAATGGACTGGACGACGTTTAACTGAACTACGGCCCTCCAAGACGCTCTTTCTGCGCGAAAAGCCTATTTTGTGAAGTTGGTACATTATTAATTAATTTGATATAGCTTTAGTAACAAGACGTACCTTGGGGTCGTACATTAATTGAAAGTCTACAGTCAGAAATTCGCGGGTCGTCAGCATGCTGACACAAGTTCAGGCGCATAATAAGCCTACTCTTCAAAGTCGTCGATTTCCCTATATTATCGGGGGTGAGTACAGACTTTCTTTAGTCACTGAATACAATTCCAACTCACCTGATTCGCTCTGACCTACGTAAGGCAGAAATTTATTGCAAGGCTCAGTCTGGACTGGTGTGCTAAACATGGGACTCGACGTACCCAGAAGCAGTATCTTGATAGGCTTTGGCCCCTTACGCTCGGCAATGCGCGCCTTCTCAAGCTCTTCGTCAATCCTATCCGAAATTTCCTTCGCCTTTTGCTCCATGGCCATTCGTGTGCGCAGTTCATCTACCGTTTCGAAAGCTGGCGGGCGCAACGAGAGCGGGTCGCCGTCGTCAGGCGAGAGACTCATAACGGGGGCTTGCATTATCTTTCCTCAGCTTCGAGATGACCGTTTGCCCGCAGATGGTGAATGGAAAAAGAGAAAGAAAGGATCAACGACGTCGAATGGACATGAGAGAGAGCGAGCTTATAAAATTAGGCATGCAACATAATTTCCCAGATCAAAGCCTACACCTGGCACCAGCCGTACACGATCAAAGATGTTCAGGGAGAATTCGAAAATTGATCAAAACAGCAGTCATTGAAGACTCCATGGAGATCACTTCTTCGGGCCGTGTGGTATTGGGCAAAGGTGCCGGTCGAAAAGACCGTCGGCATGGTCGCGGGCCAATGTTCCTACTTAGTAGACTCTCGAAGACCGTGAGTTTTCAGCGAGCTAAACGGCTGCATTTCAAACATTTTGCCGCAAAAGATGGCAGATATAACGGAGATAACTCGAAGGCCTCTTACTAAGTGTAGGGCCCACCTTTTTCCAATGAATTTCTTTGATTCAATGTATAGCATGCCTTTCATTGGTCTTACAGCCTCCGAATTGAGCTACGATGTGGGGATGTTCCCTGTCTACATGCACATAATTTTTTTGCATGTGCTAAGACACCGGCGCTCCGCTGTAAAGACCATTGTATGTAACAGGAAGGCCAAATTATTGAAGCAATGTAGATTCTCATCTTCATTTTCGAAGATTTATTCTTCTTTGTCCTATCACTCATGTTTCGTAACTCTGTCTACTTCTCAAGTTCTATCTGAACAAATCACCAACGATTACTACGCAATACTGTTATGTACACCACTTATGCTACGATCGTTCGAGGCTCCCAACGACGCAACGAGATGGAGAATCTTATCAAGTTCTATTAATAGACATATTGTCCTCTGAACAAGTGCGTATAAGTATCCCCTTGGGTTTGAATCTAAGTACACCCGCAAGGAACACCCAGCCTCATTCAACCTTCGAAAGAGGAAACGGTGGCTACGGCGGGTCTTACAGCGTCATATTTATCATGGAAGATGGTAAAAAAAACTAGAAGACTACGTACGACAGGGCGTCTAGTAGCGTTCTAGCTCTGCATCATTGGGGTTTCACTCCTCCCCATGATCACGACATGTATGTACTCACCAACGTCGTAAAAACCATGGAAGAACTCCGAATAAACCGATCGTCGCGCTTGTCAGAAGCCAACGACGCTGCGCGCTGATGGAAATTCAAATTGAACCGCCTACATACTTCGTCCAATACTTATGCGGCCTTATCCTAGATTGAAAAACGTAGTCTGCAAAATTTAATAACCTCTAGTACCCAAAGTATATATAAACAGCGCAGCTAACTATCTAGTACTTCACTAAGTTGGAGGTGCTTACCTTAAAGACTCAAGAGTTCTCAGCATTGCCAACAAGCCATCATTTGTCACTGCCTGTTATTTTGAGCTACCTTCGCGTTTTAAATATTCGATAACAAAATGCTACAGATCTTTCGATACAGGTGTGTGAAGCCATCAAGCGCCAGAGATCTCGTCGCTCCGTTTGCCTTCTTTCTATTATTCCCTTTCTTGTGTAAATGCATGACAAGGTAGCGAAGTGTGTCTGTGCAGATGAGACGCTAGCGATGAAGAGGCCCTATTTTTATACGAACGTGGTCAATAGGTAGACTATGTACAATAAAAACGTTTATACTGGATACCAGTGTCGCCACACGGTTCGCTTCTTCCGTTTACGATAGCTTCGATATGGGCATATGTAGTCAAGTTTGTCTCCAGACAGACCAGTAGCGCTCACATAGCTAAGATAGCATGATACCAATCAGCATTAATGGCGCGCCCGGAGAGCTGCTGGGCGGTCATGTTAGGCGTTTTCCGCCGCCGTCAAATCAAGAAAACCTTTTTTTTTGCGAGTTTGCAGACCACCTCCGTCAATATCAGTAGCGTGCTACGCGGATTAATTCAGGCGAGATAAAATACATGCAACGTCATTTCTCTGCGACATCATACATCATATGTATTTGTTTTTCTTCAAACATCCGTATGTTGTGCAGTAGAACATGCAGCTGTCAAAGATGGTGTGAATGCTGGGTGCTGTGTCGCTTTTACCGAAGCCCGTACTATACGAAGCCATCAAAATGAAAGGTATTCTATTACGGCTGATAATCAAACAAGATAAGATCTGTCATCATAACACAATCAGGATTCCAGGGAGCGGAAGCACGACGGTGGGATAAGCCTGCATTATCTATACCAGGCCGTAGCTAGATTTCTGAGGATCAATTGTACTAAGTATTGATTACGCAAATTTACTGTACTACGTGCGGAAATGATGAATCTATACTATGCAACTGACTTGTACTATTCCTTTCCTCGCCATCAACGCCAGTCTATATAGCAAGATAGTCGAGTTGCCCAGCTAGAATATGCGTTCTCATGCGTTCTCCCAGCCTCCACCGGAGTTCCGCCTCTTCCCTTCCCGTCGATGCATGTTTCGCGGCTGAAGCGCCTTCGCAATCCAGTGGCACTGAGGCACTGACACGCCGCGGTGCTGTGCTGTCGCTCCACCATCACGGTTTCTTTGCGACATCATACCGCAGCCATGTCAGCGCGCCGGCGAGAAATCGAAAAAAGTATATGTTTTTCCGGACCTGTCGGAAAATCGGCATGGAGACGCACCCTCCATCACCCGCACAGTTAGGACTGTCCCCAGCACATGCACATGCACAGCGATGCACAGACATGGTGCATGGTGGAGCATCAGCGGTATATTATTAGCGCCAGATAGGAGAGTACTTGGGCACAAGAGCAAGGACAGCTTGTTCTAATAGCGTCGGGATGTGATTGTGCTTCTGGAGGCCGTTGCGGATCTGCTTCTTGTAACTAGTTTGGACGTTCGGGCGATCTTGTTCCCGTTCTGGACCACATGTGAAGAGAGGTGAGATCCGACAGCTGAATATAGACGGGAAATTTCAATAGGTGGTGTCAAGAAGTACGTCTCAATGATCACGACCGTGCGCTGTTAAGATAGATTTCGTTCGGTGCGCTATCTCTGGTCCGAAATTGGCAGGCGTCCACACGGGGCCCGAGATCTAATGATCAGCAGGGTGGTGCAGTGCAACGCCTCGTGTCTAGTACAAAGCAGACTTATACTCGTCAGACAGATATAGATATAACAGTGTTCGCTGGAGGCTTTCACTCGAGTTCACTTCACCCCGGGATCAACGAAAGACCTGAATTTGCACAACTACAAAGCACGACTAATGCAAACAACAAAAGCTATACAAAATGACTCTGGGTCCCCTCGACATTGGCTTGTCTTTCATTAGATTAGTCTACCCCGCAGGCCGGAGGTAACGGCCCTATATTAGGGACAAGCGCCCAAAAAAGAAAAAACAGGGCCCGTGATCCTTTGATTCGCCGTTGCTTCGAGTGTGATTTGGGGTGCGTTTCTGAACAGTTTCTGGGCAGCTATCACAAAAGCATATACCCAACTAGCCCACACTTGTATACATATGGACAGTATTTGACTCATCGAGTGGCATCCGCGGTAATTTTTTTTACGTCATGCAGCATAAAACAGGTGTACTCACTTCAGAGAAAACCTTCGAACTCGGTGCATAGAGTGCCTGTCCAGGATATTGTGTACGATGAGTCATGCACACCTTGCCCCTCCTTGCCCGGTGGGCGCAGGCGCAGATCACAATCAGCTGCACTAAAATCCCACGCAAGCGCCCGCACGTTGGCAGCCAAAAATAACAACTGCGTGCCCGCAGCGAAGGTGTGGGCGCCGCACCGCACACGCTGTGGAGCAGAAAAGGTAAGCGCGCCTTCCCCAGGTTCATAGCGCCTATTCACGCCGTGAGATGAAATAAGCGCGCAGTCATGAATGCAGGCAGACTGGGCAGAAGCAGAAGCCAGACCGTGCCCGGACCCGAGAGGTGATGCCGCAGCGACCCCGGAGGGCGCGCCCATAGTGATCGGGAGCCGGACTCTAACCAGCCAATTACATCTTCGAAATTTCATGCTCTGGGTCCGTTACGGAAGTAAATTCAGGTCAGGGCCTTCCTATAGGGCAATAAGAAGTTGGTCCGTCCAGAGGAGGCTAGATGGCGCAGTGTATCCGCATCAGGCGCGTTGAACTTGCCGCCCTGGGGAGGTGCTGAAGCGCCGGAACTGGGCCTTGACGTAAGTGTTTAAATCGCGCCGTCCGGGGTTGGAGGCCCCGGCGGCGGTGGCTGGATGCTGTGGCTTAGAATCCTTCTCCAGACAAAGGCCAGGCCGAGCGACAGATTCACGGAATAATGCAGAGCAAGTCCTGCTGAGACGGAATAATAGCGACTTGTAATGCTTTAATAGCGACTTGTAATGCTTTAAGTAAGCGTACCGCCTGCGGTACCTCGTCAGCCGCGACGGTCACTGGTGGACTGTGGTGGCTGACAAGCCGATGGCGATCCTCAACAGGCGGAGATCGGTAGACCGGGTAATAGACTGAGCTTTGAGATAACCTTGAGATCAAGGTGAGGCTGCATGTTTATAATCATGCCTTTCGTCTGATGCACGGACATGTGGATGCGACACGAAACGTGGGACGTTGTCATCCGTTGCGCTTCATCAGCGGAAGTGCTACTCACGGCTGGCAGGCAGGTGGTTGTTAGCCGCAGCGTGTGCGAGTGGTCCGACGGCGGCGGCTCGAGCTGCATTGCGCACGTCTGTTTGCAGTGGATGTGAAGATGTCATAGGATGACATCCAGAGGGGAGCCTGCGCCCAGTTGATTTGCATGACATCACGCAGAATGTGTGCGTTTGTACGTCCCGGCCACTAAAATGTGACGCATTCGTCAGAAGGAATTATGTAGGCACTCTGAGCAGTGGGCGCCGTGGAATGCACGAGCCGACAGACAGCTTGGTGAGACTCCTGTGGCGGGATCCCGTGGGTGCCGGCAGTGAGTCCTCGGGATGCCAGCGTACACAGACAACGCCGTCGGGCGGGTTGAGCGTCGTTACACATGCCCCTGTAGATATGTCGGCGACATCACGGGAGGCATTTCCGGCACTCGGTGTGCATTTGTCAGGAGAGGGGCCGGGACGAGTTGTTCACAGCGAGGCTGTTAGGCTGGACCATGAATAGACGAGCTGTGAAATCTGAAACCGAGAAGGAGCATGATTTTCTTCTCTGGCTGCTTTGTCAGCAAGGAGATTGATGGAGATTCGAGATGCTTGAAGGTGCAGATGCTTGACCATCGGAGCAGCGTCCCTGGGACGAATCCCGACATCCTCGCGAATTCAAATCGCGGACATCGGACTGCTCCTGTATATAACAAACTCCACCTCCCGCTTCTTCCACACAGTTCCGCTCGCCGTCCAATACCCTTCGTTAGCCACAATGTCCGCCACCACCACCCGCTCCACATGGCATTTACTCCCCACCGAGCTCAAGCTCGCTGTCGTGGAGTCCCTCGCTAATGGAGACTTAAAGTCTCTTTCCCGTGTTGACCAGCGGACGTACCAGGCGTGCGTCCCTGCTCTTTTCAAGGTTGGTCCAGCCGCTCTTCTTCCGTTACTGTGTTTTGACGCGGCCGCAGACTGTATGTTTAGACAACATCGAGTCTATGGAGGCTTTCCTTGATGACGTGCCCCGAGCCTACCTCGCCTACATCGAAAATCTTGACGTTTGCACAGCGCCCGCGAATCCACGCGGCATGCCAATGCTCGCCCGGGTGCGCTCCGACTTCATCATCGCCTTGCTGTCTGCTACTCGGCGCCTTTCTGCGCTGACACTGCGCGTCTCCGGAACGCTCGACAACAGTGTCATCGCGCCCTTCCCCTATCTTCAAAACTTGCGCAAGTTAAGCATGACCAATGTCGGCGACGAGGTCCGCGCCCCTTTGTGCGTTCCCTCTTCTTGATTTCCGACCAGTCTTCTAATTAGTTTGCTTTTGCAGAAGCGAGCGCTTAGTCGTGTCGATTGCCTTCTCTATCCCACACCTCAGCTCCCTTTCCCTCTCACGCGTCACCCGCTCTGTGATGTACGCGCCTGACCTCGTTGGAATCTCCACTTATGTACCCCTCGCCACTGCCGACGCCGATGTCCCGACGCCGGTGTCCCCCGCCCTCCCTGAAGGGACGCCTCTCTCCCTCCCTTCGATACTCCTGCTCCCAACCCTCAGGCGCCTGGCGCTCAAGGATACACACCTCGGCGACGAACGCTGGGGCACCGTCACCCCGAGGTGCCGCCTCGAGGTTCTCGACCTCGGTGCATGCGCGCATGTGGAGGAAGCGATCAACAGCGCGTGCACCGCTCGGATCGTCGGCGCCGTCGGCGACAGCCTCAGCGAGGTCGGCATTGGCAGTGCGATCGGGGGCGCAGACGAAGATGCCGTCCCCAGCCCCGTGGCTGCGAGCCCAAGCAGCAGTGACGACGCCGCGACACAACCCCTTGCTTCACTGCGCCGCCTGCATATTAATCCGTTCTTCCCGATCGAACGCGTCGTCGACACGATGTCTGCCCTCGCGGCGTCGCCGGTCGAGAGCGTGCGCATCGAGTGCTTCGCGGAGGATGTCGTAGATGTATGCGCACGGGTTGAAGAGTTCCTCACGCTTCGCGAAGGGCACGAGCGCGCACTGCGCGAAATGCGCGGCGCAAAGACCGCCAGCAGCGACGCCGCGGAGCAGGGCGGATGGTTTGCGCGCCTGCGCACCATCTGGGTCGGCGTCGCCGATGAGGCATCTTCTTGCGGATCCCCCGACTGCAACGAGGATGAAGAGGAAAAAGAGGAGCGCCGTGCAGCGGCACGGCGCCTCGAAGCACTTTGCGCGGGTTTTCGCCTCGGCGGCATCGTCCAGGACGAGACTCCGCGCCTGAAAATTCGCAGCAAGACCGTTGAAGAGACCGGTGTTGTGGCGCCTGCGACTGACGTGCGCCGGGGCAAGGGCCGCGCGATGACATTGTGAGCGCAGAGCGCTGGACGTTCTCTCACCACGACGATAACGACAATGACGATGATAATACCCATTTAAAGTAACTTATTCGTTTATAATCTTCCTCTGGTTGTGGGGGTGCCTGTATTTCTAGTGTTGTATAATATTTTTTCTTGGGAAAGTAATCTTGGGTTCTCTTTTTCTTGATGACGCGCATATACTTCGCGGTGCTGGCATGAAACCGAAGGCGGCAGCCTGGTGCGACCGAGTTTCTTCCTGGGCAAGCTGGACAAGTCGGAAGTTCGTATATGCGCGCCAATCCCACGCATAGCATTAATTTTAGGTCGATATAGATTGTGGCACAGATTCCAAGCGATAAAGGAGGGTCACTTACAGATAAGACCCTCGTAATTATAGCCATAGACAGCGTCGAGACATTGTCCCCGAGATGGAGAATCATGATGCAGATCGTGGCGGCGAAAGCTGGAACGAAGGAGCAGTAGGCTATGCCCACGAAGGCAAGGCGCAGAGAAGCGGCGTGATGGTGGAACAAGATTTGTTCGCGTTCGAGATTAGGCTTTGATTATTTTGTATGCGCTGGGGTCATCTGCTGCATGGACCGCGCCACCGAGCCGGCTGTGGGGTCGACAGTACCCAATGCGGGGTGTCAGCAGATGCCTCTGGCCCTGCACTGAGCAGCGAAGATCTGTCCAAGCCGAGGCCGACGACGGTAAAACGTGTTTCTCCTGAACCATAATCGAGAAGACGGCCCGCACGCCTGATATATGCGTACTAGGACGCCACATACCTCCGACCACGAAGGTCGAAGAACGTGCTGGTGACAAATGTGCAGAATGCTCGGAGAGGTGTTGGGATTTTGGCCGGAACAGGTATGCGCAGTCCGAGTCGCTGCTCTGGACGGCGGGATAAAAGAGTCATGCGAAGCAAGCGCGGGCGTCATCCCTTGCCGTTCGGAGCGGGAGGAAGAGCAGGTAAAAGTAATTCGGGTTTTCGTGACTGAGAGGAGGCGCCTGATTATGATCTGACAGCGGGCTCGCTTGACTTTTCCCGGCTTAAACAAATATTGTCTCGGAGTAGCAGACGAGCTGGGGATATCATGACGGTCGAGAGGTCAAGGTGCTGCTCGATGGCTAACAGCGAAAGCCGTTGAATTCGTATTTGGCTCCGCTTTAACTGCGAATTGCGATTCCTACGGCGCCGTCTTCGGCATGTATATTTATGTAATTGGTAATTTTAATAAATTTGCCTTTCATTTTCCTCCCTCCTGTCAAAATGTCTACCTAGTGGGTCCCCGCGCAGTATCTGCAAGCTCTTAGGCCTTTTGGAACAGAAAAATAATTATGCACTCAGTCAGCTTTTTCCCAACGAGGGCGTCATTCGCAGTGTCTGCTACCAGTGGATGCACTGCTGTACCATTCCGCACTCAACTCAGAAAGTCTTACTCGTTTCCGACTCGTAATTATAAGCACATAATCTATCATCTTGCTACTGCCATCGCTTAGGTATATACTGCGACGAAAAAATGACCTTCATACTCGCCCGACGGTCGCCGCGACTGTGTTGTTCATACAGAATCAACCGCCCCGCACGGATGGTGGAGTCATCCAAGTCTCCTCGGCAGCCTGGTCTCCACTGCACAGTTGATGGTATTCAATTACGCAGAGCAGCCAAGAGAATCCAGAAGGATGATTTATTTCTAGTTCTAGTATTTGGTTAGCTCTTGACGCTTGGAAGAAGGGCCGGTGCGATCGCTGCTTCAAAAGCAGAAAGGGCACCAGTGCGTCTATTTTGACTACTGCTATACAAAGGCTGACACCGTCTTTTACCGATTAATTATAAGAATAGGTAACTCACCCAGCCAAAACAGTGTGAAGTTATTAATGAGGGGCTTTCAGTCCACCCGCTTACACCCCATATAACGTCTATAGCTGCGATAGAGTCCCCCTGTTTCGCTGCGAACACACAGCCCTAAGATGTGGCACGAACTTCTGCGGCTTCTATTAGGATTCCTCTGAGTTTAATAATATATCCTAGGTTCCCTTTGATAATCGTACTAGGCTTCCTCGGCCTTGATATCCAGAAACCCAAGTGGTAATGGATGCTCTGATAAGTATTTATACTCGAAACTGATATCCTATTATTTGCATCATATTTAATGAAGGCCTCTGTGCAACCCTGCACCCTTTCTGTGAAATGTAGAAGAAACCCTCTGCTTACCGCCTTTGAATTATGTCTTCAAGACGACTACGCATTACTATAGTATGGACGCATACATAAAACATCAGTATATATCCGTTTCACCGACTTTGAAATGTGATGGACACATTCCAGGGGACGGAGGAGAAGTCCGAATTGAAATGAGAGCTCTGAAAACAACGTTAAATTTAAATTTAAAATATTTTCTAACTCTAAAGCCATCAAGCCTGTTGCCGCTGGGCGCTTGAAGTTAGCGCCAGCTCTCGGAACGTGCTGTCGAAAAATTCTGACTGATTCAGTGGATTCAGTGTGTGATCCGACAAATTTTATTTTAAAAAACATAATCCAGGCGTCCGGAAAGTACCCCAAGGACTTTCCGCGTTTCACAACATTTATTAATATGCTTGTCGCAATAAAATCGCAGCAACTTTGCAGCAACGCTTCAAGTCGATGTCCCGGTACACAGTCACGTTGCCCGTGAGAATTTCTGTACTCTTCGTGAAATTGATCCCACGGCCGGTCAGTAACACTTGGCTACCACGACGCACAAGCAAGTTCAAGCAACGCATTGGTCTCGCAGGGTCTCGCTACTCCGCATATCATCGTCGATGCACGTCTAAATTGAAACAAAGGAGAGCTTCTCCTTACACAAAATGAAGAGATTCTCTTACAGGGGCGGTAAAAAATACGAATCATCCATCCGGCGCCTCCCCTTCGACATTCTTCACCAGATCGCAATGTACAATTTACCCGCAGATCCTGACCCCACCTTCAAACAGTTTCTGTTACCATTCGGGAGAGTCTGCTCTGCATGGCGGGAGACGATAATGTCGTTGCGGCGCCTCTGGACAACGCTGTACATCGTCATCCGCACGCCGGGCTCGCTCAAAGCTGCCGCCGTGAACGAGTGGTTTGCGCGCGCGAGCGACCGTCCTACGGCGTTTTACATCGATTTCAAAATTGTTGTATCAATTCCTAGTTCAGAGCTTGATCGCTTCTTTACTTCATTATCTCCGTCCCTCGTCCGTCTTACCCATCTGGGCCTTCGTGCACCAGGCATTTCAGACCTTCATCCACTTCTCGGGCTGCCTCTGCAATGGACTGTTCCAAACTTGCGACAATTGGATATTCGCAGTCTATACCCACAACTGCGCAATCGAGAATCGTCCCCAGCAGTGTTTTTCATGACTGCCCCACCACTTACCGCACTCACACTGAACTCGCGCCTTGATATTTCTGAGTTGCACCCCCTTCTTACATGGTCGCAAATGATACACCTGTCCTTTTCGCATCCTATCAATATAAATGAATGGTTCAATCTCATGAAACGGGCAGTCAACCTGCAGACCGCGTCCTTCAGTTTGTCGGGGATTCCAGGCAAGAGACTTATCCCGCAGCCGCTCTTCGTACACCCTTGCCTGCTGACCCTATCTCTCGTCTTCAATCAGAGCTGCTCCAGCATTCCTCTGCGCCACGTCATGCAAATGTTTCATCCTTCAAAACTCAAGATGCTGCAGGTCTTCCGTGAAGATGATGATCCTCAAGGATTCGGTCTCCACAGGCCCTCGGATTCCGACACCGATTTCTCTGTCGACAATTCAAGACTCTTAGAAAAATTGGAATCCCTTTCAATACGTCTTCATTCGGACGAGAACCTGAAACCGCTCCTACTCAGAACATGTAACTTGCGTACGCTCTCAATCCATATGCAAGGAGCAGCATTTTCTTATCGACTCGTCCTTAACCTATCACACATTGGATCAGAACATGTCCTCCCCCGACTCTCGTCCTTACAGATCATGATAGGCGCACGGACATCATCAACATCCCAAAGCCGGCTGGCGCTGGACAACCTAGTCCGCTCAGTGCAGCCTATCAGCCGGGGGACTCTGCCATGCGGATGCCAGTCCCTTCAGAAATTGAACCTGCATTTCGAGGTGCAGCATCAAGGCTGGCAGATCCCTGATGGCTATGTCCCCGAATGCAAGGAAGGCGGACTCGACGTCAAGATCACGTTTGGCCATTTTGCGAATTGGGACTCGCTGGACGACATTATACCACGCCCCAAATCATTTGATGACATTCGATAATGAAAACAGCTTCATTTAGATGCCCTTCATCCACGTATGATAACGTGTGATTAAGTCTGTGCAGTCTTCCATGGGCGGACCTCAAGTTGCTATGGATGAAACAGTCGATCAAATGTCGAAAAAGATCGACATTTGTGCTCAGGAAGATCGTTTGATGATGCCGTAGTACAACGGTGCATCACCTTCTCCAATCACTCTGGCATGGCAATCCAGGAGAATCGATAACAAGCTATGCAAGGGAGAGTATACATTGCAACCGTCTAACAATGCTACGTGATGGGTGTATGAGGGGGAAGATGGTGGGTGGTAAATGGCACTAGAAATACAGCAGCGGACGATGTTGAAGTCCGCAAGAATTCTATCATATCCGACTTAATAAGCTAGCAAAAATGAGCGTTGAATCTTATGCGCCGCGCCCCCATGCGCCCTAACAGGCGCATGCGCGCGGCCGACATCCGACGAAGCGAGAGCAAATTGAAAAGCGAGCAGCAGGCAGCGAGCCGCCTACTCGTGGAGCCCCTCGGGCTTGGTGAGCGTCGACACGTCGACGCCGGGGAGGGGCCACTTCATCGCGAACGCCTGCACCTCCGAGCGGAGCTCCTTGACGAGCTGGAAGCCCTGCTTTCCCTCCGTGGGCACAGTCGCGACGCGCACGAAGTCCTTGAGCAGCTTCGAGCCGGCCTCCTTCTGCAGGAGCAGCGAGAGCTGCACGGCGCGGTGCAGGAAGTCGGCGACGACCTTGATGTCGTCCTCGCGCATGTCGCGCGACGTCAGCGCGGACGTGCCGAGACGGATGCCACCGGGGACCTGTGCGGACGCGTCGCCAGAGACGGCATTTTCTGTGGGTCTGCGTAAGCGACTGGGAAAGGGGAGGCTAGAGGTACGAGTACGTACTGTTGATGGTGATACCCATGAGATCGCAGACCTTCTCGACCTTGCTGCCAGTGAGCCCGATCGGGCGCAGATCCCAGAGGACGAGGTGGTTGTCAGTGCCGCCAGTCTGCAGTCTGTAGCCGTGGCTGACGAGCGCGGCGGCCAGGGTGCGCGCGTTGGCAATCACCTGCTTAGCGTATTCCTTGAACTCCGGCTGGGCCGCCTGGAGAAGTGCAGTGGCGATGCCGGCAATGGTCTATTTTTGGACGCATAAATTTTTGCAACAGATAAGATAAACGTAAACGGCGCGTACATTGTTGTGGGGACCGCCCTGGCAAGCGGGGAAGACAGCATCGTTTACGCGCTTCTCGAGGTCGGCGGCATTTTCGAGGTCCTTGCGGAAGAAGATGAGACCGGCACGGGGACCACGGAGGGTCTTGTGACTAGAATGGCGCGTTATAACGAATTTGGGAGGGACGGGTTAATTGTGGAGACATACGTGGTGGTGGTGACAACATCGCAGTACTCGAAGGGGTTGTTTAGCTCCTGTGCAGCGACAAGACCGCTGGTGTGTGCAATATCAGCCATGAGCCATGCGCCCTCGCGGGTCGCGGTCTTCTTCAACTCGGCGTAGTCCCAGTCGCGGGGGTAAGCAGAGGCACCGCAGATAATAAGGCGGGGCTTGAAAATTTTAGCTTGGGCGGAAAGAGCGGCGTAATCGATCAGGTTGGTCTCAGGGGTGATTCCGTATGGCAGAGACTGGAAGTAGATTGACGAGGCGGTCATTTTCTTCTTTGCGGTCTGCGGAATCATGCATAACGGTTAGTTTGATAGACTACAAGGAAGAGTTAATTTGGGTCAAACACGCACATAGTACCCGTGAGTGAGATGTCCACCATCAGGAAGGCCAAGACCCATGAGACGGTCGTTGGGTTGAATGAGGGCGGTGAGAGCGGCGAAGCTAATAGAAGTCAGCAAATGAAGTTCCGTGCTTGCCGTATGTCGAGACATACTTTGCGGTCTAAGAAGGACTGTTTTTAGACACCGGACAAAAAGCAAAGTAGAGACAACTTACACTACCAGAGTAGGGCTGGACGTTGACACCCCACTTTGCGGGGTCGAGGTTGAACGCCTGGAGGGCACGCTTGCGGCACAGGATCTCGAGCTCGTCGATGTACTCGTTACCACCATAGTAACGAGCGTTGGGGAGACCTTCAGAGTACTTGTTGGTCAGGATGGAGCCGTTGGCCTCCATGGTGGCCTGACTCGTCAAGTTCTGCGGAGACGGTGAGCCATGCGGACTGGTATGCGTAGTCGGACACAACGAACCTCTGAAGCAATGAGCTCGAGACCGGTGAACTGTCTCCATGTCTCCTTATCGATGATGTTCTTGACCTCTGGGTCAATCTCCGCGAGAGGCTGGTACAAGACCTTGTTCTACAGCGCAGTGAGCATGCAGAAAAGATGCATCTGAAGGCGGTGAGACATACGAAATTTGGGGTGCTGGCGGTGGACATCGTTTTGCGGAGTAATCGATGGGAGGTGAGAGGGGGGGTGCGCTGGAGAGGTCTGGATAGTAATCGCAACATCGCAAGTGCTTTCAAGTGGGCCAAATTTTGGCAAAGAGTCGGCTAAAACCGAATAGATCGTACGATCGGCCGCACTGAATAAAAATGCCGGACTGGGCCGATGTGACTCATGTTAGCGCCTCGAGTTCAAATCCCTGCAACACACCTCAAGTTTTCGAGCGTAATATGAACGCCAACTGCCAGCGCTGTTGATACAGCCGGACGATTACGGGGAAATCAACGCGAATTATCTTCTTTCTACTCTGTGTAGGTCAATTTTGGCATGCGTCCTCCGCGGCCACTATTTTCAACCTCGCGTCTCTGCTGATGTGTCGAGCGCCTAAATCCAATCACAGACAAAGTACCCTCGAAGGACGGCTCACGACGGCTCAGATATTCGCAGGACGTCAGTCGTGGTGAGACTGGAGGCCCCGAAATCAGCGGCGCTGCACCTTCAAGGACATGCCTCATATCTACCGTGGTTAAGCAGCCTGTGAATCCTCCCATTCATAAAAGACTTTTCCTTGCTTTCTCTCATCTTCACGCGAGCCACATACGCGTTACCGATCCGACCGCTTTTGCCGGCCATGCCGGTGAGCTGGTCCGCTTCCGCGTACGCCCTGTATACCGCTGTGGATGGCTCTGCCATAAATTTTAGTGTAGTTGTGCATACTTATGTATATATGTAGTTCCCACTGTGCCTCCCGCGTAACGCAGTAATAAAAATAATTCAAAATAATCGTTTTAAGATTCCTAAGGGAAGATATTAGATTGAAAGCACAAAAACTTAAGCTTCTTCCAGCGGAGGAAGACAAAATATAGGATACTGCAAGGCAGATCGCCACAATGAGGAATGGACAGTGAGCGTTGGCGTTGAGCGCTGAGATGCAGAGATTAACACGCCGTATCAGTTGCTTCCATGCAGGTCGTATAGAACCAGAGCACGGGCGGAGGCCAAACAAGCTCCCTACCCACTCACTTTCCGTGAGCTTAGCGGAAGCCACAGATACGTCATTACATCAAGCGTATTTAGCGCGTGAAAGCGCGCTGACGCCGCCCGTGAAATTCAACGAAAACATCATTACCGCGCCTCCCGCCTCCTCCCCACGCCTCCCCGAAGCATCGTACCACCGCCGCTACGTGATTTCGCACTTTTACTCTATTTGGAAGCATTTCTATAGTCTTAAATCCTTCCCCCAATGTTACCCGTAGTCATATTTGCAACGCGTTTGTTGGTTCGCCGAAGCGCGACTATTTTTTACGTTTTTATAATTAGGTGCCCGTGTACATTGCCACACAGGCTCCTCTTTGTTTCATACATTTTATTTCACATTTTATTTGTAGTTTACACGCTTGTACTCGTTCGCTATTTTGCTTTACATTTACATACCGACTTCAGTCCACAAATTAAGTATAGAACAACGCCGATGCTGCTTGTCAAGAGCTTCAGTGCGTTCTCTGCAGCTCGACCGTTTCGGTTCCCACTCGAATGACGCGACATGTAGTGGTAATGGCAGAAGACGCGGTTATGTATTACGGAAATTCAAGTCTGAGATGAACAAGATGGGAAGATTGGCAACATGATTTTTTACCTTTCGGTGGATTGGTTGAATGTACATAAAACTCCTCAATGTTCCAGCCATTGAAATTTTCAGCTCTGGAAAATTATGGGTGTTTAATTGTTCTCGAAATGCTATGCGCTTAATCTGAAAGGTAATGGACTTCAATTTGTTTGTCCCCGGGTATTCCAGATTAAGATATTGACGCGTTTATGAATCGTGATAGAGTAAAAATTAATGTATATTTGCAGAACCGTCTGCCCAGCTTACTGTACGCTGCTGCGAGCGCTCTGCTTCCGTGAGCATGAGGAGGCATGCTCTGTGATCCGAGTGTGTTTTACCATGCCGCGCCGGTGCCAGCTGGTGCTTCCTTGCGACTGCTACCTTTCCAGTCGAGCCATAACAGTCTCTGACATGAGACAACATAGCATTTATCTCTTTTAAGTGCTTCTTGCTGAAGCCACTGCAATATTTGTGAAGCTGCTCCCCGCCTTCAATATCCCATACTATGATGTCATTATTCCCACTACGCTTAGTAGTGTGGTTTAGGCTTGCATTCGAAAACAGAATATGGCGCGCGTTCGCCACATGTGGAGCTGG